>PVJH01008650.1:46770-84233 GCA_004026705.1 Nesogale talazaci | reverse complement strand
GTAACTTCTACATCTTTGTTTCCCCCAAAACAAACACAAAGTTCCCAATGAAAGGAAAAACAAAGAAAGGTAAGTTATGGAGGAAAATAGAAGAAACATAGCACTCAACTCCAAAATCCTAAAAGTAATTTCAAACTGATTGATTATACACAAGAAATGTATCTGTTTTGCCTGAGATTAATATCACACTGAATTGCATGACAGTAATCTTTTTGATCAGTACTATGTGCTGCAACACTCTATTGTTTTCACACATACCACCAAGGAAATTTTCTTCTGCTTCCATTCTGCCTGCTGCAACCTCCTTTGAATGTGTATTCATTTCTTGTTTCCTTTTATTTTGCACTTCATAGGCTCCCTGAAGAGATGTTTTAGGATGAGAGCAGACAAGAAATGGAAAATCAGAAATCATTGTTGGGGATATTTTTAAGAGATTCTAGAATAATAAAGCTTCAATTGATAGGCAGTCTATTGTTAACCTTTATTTTGTAGGAATATGCCAATATTCGTGTGGTGAAGAATTGAGCTCTTGCCTCTGAACCTGGGCACTTGTTACTAAAGGAGAGCGGAGTGTCAGATTTCTAAAGTTATTTCTAACAGCATGTTGTAGTTACATAATCTGGTGTCACTTTGCAAAGAGGCGAAGTCCAGCCTGTCAATCTGGTCTCAGCTTGATGACCTCATTTGGAATCGCTAAGGAGATAAATAGCTGGGTGGAGACAGGACACACAGACACTCCTTCTGAGATATTCCTGATGACAAGAAACATGAAGCCCTGGAGCTGAAGGAGTCATGTGGAGAACCCTGCCAGAGCTGAGATGCTTCCACTGACACTGGATCCACTGACTTTCCACCCACTGGCTTGTAATCTTCCTGCATTCAGTGTCATTGCATGTTTTGCAGAAGTCTGAAGAGGAATTTATTGACTGGTATTGGACATATGGGCTAATATCGGATTTATGGACTTGATCTGGCCTGGGCTGGGCTGTTTTCTTGATGCAGAATTGCTCTTTGATATAAAGTTCTTTCTTGCACACATATGAGTGTCTCCATGAAATTGTTTCTCTAGTCTACCCAGGCTAACACAGAGCACCTCAAACACGAAAACTGCAAGACCTGAAGACAATGACAGAAAATAAAGCAAAGTCCAGCAGTCATCTTGTTGATAAAATCTTTGGGGCTGAGCCCCAGTGACCTAAGTGGTTGAGTGCGGGACTGTGGCCTGTGGGTTTGGCGGTTCAAATCCAGTGGCGGCTCTGAAGAGCAGTGCTGAGTAGCTCCCACAACCACCAAAGGGCAGTGATGCCCCCCACCCCCCAAAATAAATAAGTCTCTAACTTGGTAGCTTTTTTTTTTTTTTTTTTTTTTTTTTTAGGCATCACCGCCCTCAGGTGGTGGGAATAGGAGGCCCAGCCTTTGCTCCTGGGAGCCGGAATCGAACCTCCATCCCAGTGGGCTGCAGTCCCGCGCACAACCACTACACCACCGGGGCTCATCCCTAATTTGGTAGCTTTTCAATGACTTTTTGTGTGGTTTTTAAAAGTCTTCTACTTGCAGTGTTTTTGTTTGCTTTTTTATTTGTTTTCTTGGAAACAGTATAAAATCTGAGCAGTCATACTTTTATCTTCTGAGTATTCAAGAGCAAGTCAGGACATAATGCATCTGGCTCCCTTTAGTATTTAATGCCATGAAATCAGGCACAAATTTATTGATACCTAGAGCCTCAAAGTCAATATAAAGATGTAACCCAGGTAGGGAGTGGGTAAAGTAAATAAATACTGTCCCCTTCTGCTCCCAGACTGGAGCTGCATAAGAATCTATTATGCTAATTAATGCAGGTGCTGCTGAGACGCTGAGAAAACTCCCACCAGGGTTAGATTTCTCGAACTCATTGCCTAGATTGTGGTCTCAAATATCCTTCTCTCTATGTCCAAGAAGCTAGGCTACAGGGGCCCCAACAAGACACAAGCTGAGAGAAGTCCCAGGAAGTAGGAAGAATTACTAAGCCATGGTGCCCTGTGAGCTCAGGCAAGTCAAGTGCCTTTTGTATGCATTTGCTACTAGGGAAGTGAAAGTACTGTCCCAGGAAGTCTCTCGGGTCTTAATTCTGTGCATGGGTGAGGGTTGGGAGGCACAGTATTAGAAAGACAGTATTTCTTTGAAACCTACCAAATCAGGCACTTCACATTAACTCATGTAATCTTCTTGTAGAAATATTATTTCCTCTGTTTACTAATGAGAAAAGAACATTCAGGAAGCATCACGGTGTGTAGCCAATCTTCACCCTGAGGTCTGCTGGGTCCAAAGTCCTTTCTTCACACCACTCTGTTAATCTGCCACCTTTTATTCTCTCATCACTTTCTAAACATGCAAACCTGTTAGAAATAACAGAAGAAATCCTCCTTCCTTCCAGAGGGTGTGCTTTGAAGTTTGAATAGTCTTTTTCACTAGGACACTTAGTCTCTTCATTTGCTAGCAAACCTGGGTTGAACTTTTACTTTGAGCCAGGCACTGTGCTGAGCTCTCTAGATGCCACCCCCCCCCCCCCGACCACTCTATGAAATAGTACCAATGTGACCCTAATTTTACAGAGGAGGCTCAGACTGAAACTGAGATAGACGGAAACTCAGACTGCCCAATATAGGATAGCATACTGCTCCCCTTTGATGAAACGTACTCCCTTGGACTATGTAGACTGCAGTCGAAACAGGATCAGTTCTTATCCCACAGTTCATATTATAGGAATTGAGGATTTGATATCAATTCATTCTGTTCTACAATTTTTTTTCTGTATGCTCATTCTGTTAGCATAAATGCTGTCATCTATTTTTAGATTGAAACCAAGTCCCAGTTTTCCTGTGTCTTCACAAGGACCCACAGGAAACTAAATATTATGACTATTGTAAAAATTTTGGATTTCCTAGCCTCAAGATTCCTCTTCTATAATGTGACAGTGACTAATATGGTATCAATTTGAGGATTGGAAGGGTAGGGGTGGAGTCTAGCCTATCAATCTGGAGATAGCCAATGAGACAACTGTGTGGGCCTGGCTTTCTCCTGAGAATTCTGGGAAATGTGTCGTATTTCTCCCTTGGAGGTGAGAGGCTTATGACTCAGTTGGAGACACTCTATGACAAGACCCTGTGAGACAACGCAAAGGAGAAGCCACATGGACTTACCCTGATGTAGCCAGACCTCTGAAGCCGGAAAAGCCAGTATAGACTCTTGCCAGTGTTGAGATGCTTGAGAAACCCCAGAGAGGCCCTGCCAGTGCTGAGATACACCACTGGATACACAAGACCCTGCACCCACTGGCCTGTGATTGTCTTGGTGCCATTGCATGTGCTTCGTGAGTCTAAAGAGGACGTCTGGTTTGGTATTGGACATATGGGCTAATATTGGACTGATGACCTTGGAATGAACTGGGCTTAATGTATAGTTGCTCTTGTATATAAAACTCTTTCTTATGCACATATGAGTGTTTATGAATTTGCTTCCAGACTAACACGTATAGCCACCTATAGTGCAGCTTTTCTCCCTCTCATCTCTTCCTATCACTCTGTGGGAATTGAGGCTTCGGGAACAAAAGAAATGTTGCTATTGCTATTGTTGTGAGTGACCAAATCCTTGGTCTCTAGTCCAGGAATTCCTTCTTTTCTGCCAGCATCCATGAAACAATGGCAGTTTCACTAGTTAGCTTTCAGGTAAGGGACAGTCTGAACCCCTTTGCAGTTCTTGACACTCCGCCAAGTTTGCTTCAGGTGATACAGCTTCATTTCACTCATGCTCTAAGCTTTGAGTGACAGCACAGAATTGCAGTACCCCTGGAGTTTATGCTGTAGCATAAAAACGCTAGGTAGTTTACTTAACTGTCATAAAACTATAAACTCAAAACCAAAATCACCGCGCTCAAGTTGACTCCAACTCATATCAGAAGAGAGCTTCATTAATGTTTTCATGTTTACACATCTGATCCCTCTAAGAAGTCCCCCATGCTGCTTTGTTCTCAAAGAGAGAAAGGAAGAGGCTCATCTGCTTACGGTGATTGTCGGTTGCCCTTGAGGCAGTTTCAACTCACAGCGATCTTGTGTGCAACAGAATGAACCATTGCCCGGTCCTGTCCCATCTTCCCAACTGTTTTCATGTCTGCGTCTGTTGTTGTCACTACTGTGACAGTCCATCCTGTCGAGGGTATTCCTATTTTTTGCTGCCCCTGTAATTTAGCAAGCAGTCTTTCTCCAGGACCTGGTCTTCACTGAGAACGTGTCCAAAGTGTGTAAGGATCACTCATTCTGGGTGTGTCTCTCCCAAGACAGATCTGCTTGTTCTTTTCTGATCTGCGGCACTTTCAGTATTCTTCATCAGCACCATAACTCAAATGCATGGGTTTTTTTCTGTCTTCCTTAATCAATGTCCAATTTTCACATGCAAATGAAGCAATTGAAAATACCATGGCTTGGATCAGGCCTTAGTCCTCAAAGTAACCCCCTTGCTTTTCCACACTTCAAAGAAGTCTCAGGCAGCAGTTTTACCCAACACAGTGCATTGATTGAGTCTTGACTACTGCTTCCATAAGCACTGTTTGTGGATACAGATGTTAGGTAGCCAGAATAGGGTGGAAGGGGGGGGTTGTCTCCCCAATGTCTGCATCGAGCCACATCAAAGGGGTTGGAAAGAAATCAGGCACATTAATTAGACCCTATTGAAAATCCAGAACTGAGCATGCCCACAAGCCCCTGGCCCAGGTTGAATGTCCACCTGGGTGCACAAACCAGGTCCCGCCATGTGAAATCACCCAGGTGTGCTTAAACTCAGTCACTGAGGTTGGCCAATACCTTCACCCACGCCTCCCCAGCCAAAGATGATAAAAGCCTGCTACAGGAAGGGCAGGCCTCTTTGACTCCTCGCTAGTCCAGGGTGAGCTCTTGCAGTTTGTATGGGTAGATGTGGGGAGTGGGGGGTGGGCAGGGGAAAGAAAGGCACACAGGCACTTTGTCTGGGCCCCTTTGTTTTAGCTCCCTCTGAGGCTTATGTCTTAGGCTACTCTTTTGGGACATCCTGCTCTTGGCCCCTGGGATTTCCTGTGAATACCCGAAACTTCCTTTTACCTCATAAAAATCAGCTTGGGTTACAAACGTGCTCCCATAACATGAATTCTTTCAGCACTGCCACTCAGGAGCCGAGATAAACCACCCCAGAACACCAGAAACCGAACACAAGCAAGATGAAATCCTTGACAACTTCAACCGTTTCTCCATTTATCATGTTCCCTATTGGTCAAGTTGTGAGGATTTTGGTTTGTTTGTTTTTTAATTGTGTATCTATTTTAACTGTTGAGAATTTTAGAGCTTTGGTTGTTAACATTTTATTAAATGCCAGTTTCAGAAAATAGCAAGTTATGCTTTGTTTCTTTAAAAAAATCATTTTATTGGGGGTTCATACAGTCTTATCACAATCCATACATACATCTATTGTGTTGAGCACATTTGCTTGACATATCATCATTCTCAAAACATTTGCTTTCCAGATCTTGGTTTTCTTTACATTGAGTTACAGCCCATATTGCAGGCTGCAATACACTGTTAAAACTTTAAAACTTCCAAAATTGGCATAATCAAGTCCTCCTCACTTTCAGTAAACAAAGTTCTGTCATCTGCGTATCATATGTACTTAATAAACTTTCCTTCAATCCTGATGCCTCATTCTTCATGTAATCCAGCTTCTCAGATGACTTGTTCGGCATACAGATTGAACACCTTTCTTATTTTAAACCATGCAGTATTCCTTTTTTCTGTTCACACAAGTTTCTTTTGATCCATATATGGTTTCCTCATGAAGGCAATGAAGTGTTCTGGAATTCCCACTCTTCTCAAGGCTATCCATAGTTGTTATGATCCAGATAGTCAAATGTTATGGCATAATCAATAAAATACAAGTAAACATCTGTCTGGTATTCTCTCCTTTGAACCAAAATCCATCTGACATTTGTCCTTGCCCTCTTCTAAATTCAGCTTGAACCTCTGGCTGCTTTGTGTCAATGTGCTGCAACCATTTTGATCTTCAGCAAAATGTTGCTTGCACATGAAATCAGTGACACTGTTCTATAATTTGAGCATTCTGTTGGGTCATCTGTCTTTGAAATGGATATAATTTGGATATTTTCCAAACACTTAAATTGATCATTTATTTCTATAGTTTTGTGCATTGTTGGTCAATGTCACTGCCCACATTTAGTAGCACCAGAGCCCTACAGAACAACCTGGAGGAGGCAGGGACTTCTGTTTCAATGTTACATACTTGTGAATAATAATTGTTTTTGGACTCAAACATTTATTAACTTCATACCTTCTTTTGTCTACTATTCTGCCCAATTTTCTTACTTCTAGGGTTATTATGAAGCAGATTTCAGACAGAACATATTTTTCCATAAATTTTTCAGATTGTTCCTGTATAGTACAAATATTCTTAGTGTAAGATATGACAGAATAATTTATAGATCATCAGAGATTCATGAGGGAGGGAGTATTTGGGAGAAAGGGGATAGATGAGGAGCTGATACCAAAGGCTCAAATGGAAATCAGATATTTTGAGAGTGATGATGGCAACAAATATGCTCGACACATTTGGAGGATGGATGGATGGATTGTGAATAGCACTGTACGAACCTCCAATAAAAAAAACCCCCAAAGATTCTCAAAGAAAAAGCACACAGTACTATTATTCCATATAAAAAGTAACCAATAACTTGTTCTTGTTATCTATCAAATAAGTAAAAACCACATAGTTATTAAATTAAACTGTGTATACATATTGACATTCTTATGTAGTATGATCATATACTAGATTAGGAAAGATACATTGGATTTGATTTTGTAGTTTCTTTTTTATGATTAAAAGGTCATTTTATTGGGGGCTCTGACAGCTCTTATAACAATCGATACATCAATTGTATCAAGCATATTTATACATATGTTATCATAATTTTCTAAACATTATTTCTAAATAACTTTTATAATACACTGTTACAACTTTAAAATAAAAATGTCAAAATTCAACTCATTTTAATGGTAAAATAAGTTCCCTTATCGAACAAAAAAAAAAGAAAGAAAATTTCAGGACCTGGTAAACCTCAGAAATAAACCTCTTCTCATACTCTCCCCACTATTTTTCTGTTATTTTGTTATACAGTGGTGACTTCAGTGTTGCTATAATGCTGGAATCTGTGTCATTTTTATTTCAAACACCAGCAGATTCCTCCATAATGAACAGATATAAGCTGAGCTTCCAGATCAAGAACAGACTATAAAGAAAAAAGAATAGACTTTCCACTTCTGCGGAACTAGCCACCCCGAAACTCATGAGCAGCAGAAGAACATTGTCAGATATAGAGAAAAATTGGTCGCAGTCCCCCAAGAGTTCAGAGACTCATTTTCTCTGGGTCATGTCTACGAAGTTTTCATAATGATGTGCCCTGTATACGTATCACATTCAGAGCTATATTTGTATCCATGGCTGATTTTTTTTGGGGGGGGCATCACTGCCCTCAGGTGGTGGGAGTAGGAGGCCCAGCCTTTGCTCCGTGGAGCTGGAATCGAACCTCCATCCCAGTGGACCGCAGTCCCGCGCACAACCACTATGCCACCAGGGCTCAGCACCATGGCTGATTTTTGGAAGTAGTTCTCTAGGCCTCTTATCAGGAGCTTCTGGATGGACCTGAAACTCCAACTTTTTGGGTTCACAGCCAAGCATGTCAACCATTTATACCAACTAAACTTACTCTTATAATCCTACAAGAAAAAAAAATAGAGCTTTCCTTTCTTTTTCTTTTACAAATCAGATACATCTATTTGTTAAATAAAATTTATAGGGATCTTGACAGAAGAAACATTTAAGATGGCCTGAAGTATTCTAAATTGATCTCACACACTATACTTTCCAAAGTGGACTCAAGGCTCTGAATCTGGACCCGAGTGCAAAGAAAGAGGACTTATCACTTCATGAGTCAATTAGCCTGCTCAAACTACTAATGAAATTATTGGCATCAACAACTCAGAACTGGCACATACACTTCATTAATATTCAAAGGAGACTGAGCAACTACGGAAGTTAGCAACTAAGTTTGTTCATTCTCTTCCCCTCACCACAGTCCTGCCTGTGTATCCTTTCCCACTGATTTTGAAGTGCCAGCAAAGTGGTTTCCTTGGGGTCTGTCAGAGCTCAAGGATGGGTGACAACCAGAATATGGGTTCTGCTCCTTGACCTCACAATAGGGCAAGTCAGGAGTGGCTTTTATGTGGTCCTGCCCCTTCTCTAGCCTGTAGATAAGAATTATGGGACATCCCTCTGTACCTTTGAACAACTCACAACAGGTGTGTATCTATGCACATGGATGCTTCATCAGAAACTCTGTTGATGGAAAAGATAGGCAGAGTAAAGAGACAGTGGAAGAATCCACTGAAAACAAATTGATACTTAGAAATCAAAGCAATTTTACTGAGCTCAGAAAATTACCTATTCCCAGAGAATACACTCAAGCTGTTATGACTGCTGGTCTTGGCCACCATTGGATGTGGGTTCACCAGAATAGAGTGATGCATGTGTTTGTCAAAAGCAATATATGCAAGAGTTGAGTTAGAGAGCAAACAGCTCAAAAATATATTTCTGGTTACCAACGTGAGCTGGTCAGAATGATGACTTAGTAAACACCTTTTCACACTATTCAATATGAGCCTTCCCATGAGTCATTTTGTGGTTTTATTTTCAGATAGGAAAGGACAGTACTCTTAACTTACCTCATCCTGTGTGCCTGTGACCTGGATTTACTTCCTAAAATGTGCTGATTGCTTAGCCTTTTTACCCCACTCTATGTGGCACTATTTTTTGATTAATAGTTGTCAAATGAATTTAAAAACTTTTAATCAAACAAATGTCTTCTCAGGTTAGATGGAGTTTATCAATTGATCAATGAGTGGTGGTAAATGTAGTGAGGAACTAAAATCTTGAATTTGGGAGGGGTGGAGTAGCATGACATTATCAGCACCTGACCGTTTGTCAGGTGTGATGCTAGAAATGTTGCTGTGGTGCTAGAAATGATGCTATGTGTATTTCAAATGCCAGCAAGACCACCCATGGGAGACACACTAATACACATTAGGAAGAAAGAAAGGCGTGGTGATGCAATCTGAAAATTGGTCAGTAAAAGCCCTGTGGCTCACAATAGAATATTGACTGATACTGTTCTGGAGGCTGAACTTCCTAGTTTCAGGAGCTTTAGCACCAAACCATTGTAGCGTCAACAATGGACTCATGATCTTGAAGATGTTCCAGGATCAGGTAGTGTTTATTCCCTTGTACGTGGAATTGACATGAGTCAGCTGATCCAAGAAAAACAAACAATAATAATTCCTCCACTGCACATAGCAAAGGGGCTGATCCCCATAAAGAAATCTACATCCTGGGGTGGGGATCTGTGAAAGGCAGAGAAGCCTGACAGTGCCAGTAAACACCTCTGGGGAGAGTGAGACACATGAGGCAAGAGCTGGAGGTGAATTGGAGGCAATCTTGCAGACCATATCACGGTAACTATTTTAGCTGGTGTGGTGGTGGTGGTGGGGGAGCCATTTGTGACAGTCACATACTCTGACCAAGAGTCACAATTTGACCAAGACCATAGGGGTGGATTTTAGCCTGTCAATCTGGAGATAGCCAATGAGGCCTCTGTGTGGGCATGGCTTTCTCTTGAGAATTCTGGGAAGTCTGGAGGTATTTCCCAATTGGAGAAGAGAGACTTGACTCAGTTCCTAAGAGATGTTGGATGGACAAGACAAGATGGTAGCATAGATCCTGAGTCCTAAGAACTGGAGGAGCCAGAGGAGAAACCCCATGGGCCTACCCTGATAGAACCAAACCTCTGAAGCTGGTAAAGCTACAGAAGACCACTGAGATGCTGCTACCACCGCTGGATGCATAAGACTCTGCCCCCACTGGCCTGTGGTTGTCCTGGTGCCATTGCCCGTGCTTTGTGAGTCAAAAGGAGACTTTATAGATTGGTATCAGACATATGGGCTAATATCGGATTTATGACCTTGGACTGGACTGGGTTGGATTGCTTTCTCAATGTTCCATTCCTCTTGTATATAAATCTTTCCCTTATAGCCATATGTGTGTCTATGAATTTGTTTCTCTAGTCTACTTGGACTAACACACCATTCAAGATTTTTTTTTAGTGTGAATTATTCTTTTTTTAAATCATTTTATTGGGGTTCATAGAACTCTTAACACGCTCAATACATACATCAATTATATGCACACCATATTTGCACATTTGTTGCCATCATCATTCTCAAAACATCCTCCTTCTACTTGGGGCCCCAGTAGCCATTGAAGAATTTAAAGCAAGTGAACAACCAGATCTAATATGTGGTAGAGCAAGATAATTCTGGTTTCTAACTCCAAGATGGATAAGAGTTGTGCCAGAATGGAGTCAGGAGATGATTAGAGGCTGTGATCCCTTTGAGGGGTAATCAGGGTTTTGCCTGCATCTTTGGGTATAGAGACTTGAGAGTGGATGGGAGATGTATACTGGAGACAGAATCCATAAGGTTTTGAAAGGTCTTATTGTGTTCTACTTCTCTGGTTTCTAATATCTATTGCAATGGCTACATGGAAGCCATTCGTGGTTACAGGCTCTATTAATGAAATCAGCAAATGTTCATGTCAGTGAGAAACGTTCAGGGTTGAGTTGTTTATCAGGACATACTACAAAGTTCTGTGAAGCTTGCTACTAAGTGCCTAAAGGGCAAAGCATTCTGCTATAAGCTTCAGTCCAAAGGCATTCAGTTTAAGCTCCATGGGTTAGCAAATCCAGCTCCTGGTATTAAGAGCCCAGAAGCACTCTATTTCACAAAGCCTCAGACTTAGGCACAGCTCCACTTTTGTGAGTCAGCAACCTCAACTTACTGAGTTAAGTGCCCAGAGACACCCCACTCTGCAAGTCAGCCTCTTGTACCCATCTTTACTTGCTCTGTGGCGTGAGAAGTGCATCGCTCTGTTTCGTGATTCTATGACTCCCAATTTGCAATTTTGATGGTATAGTCTTCTAGATCGGTCTTCTGGAGATTCAGGATTCGATAAGGAGCCTTGGGCGGGGGATGTGGGGGGAAGGAAGTATCTCGGGTCCAGAGTATATGCTTCACTGCAGGTTCTGGCTGATAATGAAATCCCTCCTCCCGCTTCTCAGAAGGCTCATTTTATATATGCACTGCAGAGTGGCACTCCAGGGAATACTTTTTGAAATTACCCACAGATGACCATATCAATATCTTCCCCCACTTTCTTACCAGACCCATGCAAGGAAAGATTATTTGATGGAAGCTAGAGAATTTGGGGAGAAGAGTCATATTAAATAGTTTACTACCTCTGTAGCTAGTTAATTAACTGTGTACAAGATGTGAAGGAAAAGGAAGAATAAAAAACGATGTTTCTGACTTAGTGCCAAGAGGATGCCTTTTATAGAGATGGTGGCAGGGAGGATGTGCTTGAGATGCAGTCGGGAAAATCAAAGTTAAGTTTGAAATGCTTAAAAGAAGTTCATAAGAAGCTTAAAATAAGGGCTGAACCCCGGTGGCTTAGTGGTTGTGCGCGGGACTGTGGCCCACTGGGACGGAGGTTCAATTCCAGCAGTGGGGCTGGGCCGCCTGCTCTCACCGCCAGAGAGCAGTGATGCCCCCCCCCTCTAGCTTAAAATATGCTAGAGGTCAAGCCCAAAAATTATATGGAGAACAATTCCTAACCATGGGTGCTTATTGTCCACCAGATGCTTGCTTACCAAATTAAAAACCAAAATCATTGCCATGGAGTCTACTCGGATTTATTGTAACTTTGTAAGACAGATTACAGCTTCTCTCTCAGGTCTCCAAGGCTATAATCTTGGAAATGGAAACAGACTGCCACATTTTTCTCCAGTGGCACATTGGGTTCAAACAGGTAACCTTCAGTTAGCATGTTAAGCACTGTAACACCAGGATTTTCTTGACAATTACATGAACCTTAAAGCTACTGCAGCTTTCCCTTGCCTAAAGCATTGGTTTGAATTTGATGAACACATTGGGTGCCTAACCAAAGGCTGGTTATTTAGGGTCTTCAGTTAGTGATTTGAGTTCATCTAAAAACATTCCAAGACAAAGACTGGTGCTCAACCTCTGGGAAAGCAGCCATTAGAAACTCTGGAATGCAGCTTTGCTGGCACGCCTGGAGCTGCCATAAGTTGGAACTGACTGGAGGACATCTGGCTTGTTGGGTTCAGTGCTTTAGAACCATGTGCTCCCTTTTTAGACTCACACCTCTTCCTGTTCATCTTCAGGACAATTCCCTCTTTTGCGGGATATGAAATTGGCCCGAGGCAGATGGGTCATACGTAGTTTTTTCAGGCACTGCTGGTAAGAACCTTGACATTTTTGTCTGTAAATCTAGCACATCCCCATGGTTGTCCAGTCGAATCTGACTCTCCCTGTAAGGCAGAGTAGAGCTGACACCCATATTTGCTCTTAACACAATGGTGAAACTGGCCAGATCCAGTCTCTGAAGGTGGTGCATCCTTCCCTAGTCATGTCTATGGATGGTCAACCAACAGCCTTGGGGTGGGAATGAGTCACCAGGCCAAAACTCAGATGGCCTGAAATTCCACGAATCTGTAGAAAACTGCACTGTGAGAGAGGGTGATTGTCATCGTATCCTGTTCATTTAGCCAACTCACTGTCATGTGTTGAGGCTCTCTGCAGAACCCCAAGGTTCTGAGGGCAAGAACCTTGCAGGAGTTAGGAAGTCTGCAAATATTCTGACTTTTTTTTAAAACCATCATTTTAATTCTTTTAAAATAGAAGTATGGAGAAACGATGAATCACGAACAAGACAAGATGGCAGCATTCAAGAAGCTGGAGGAGTCAGAAGAGAGGCCACACCGCTTTGCCCTGATGGAGCCAGACCTCTGATGCTGGAGTGGCATGCTGTTGATGGACCCTGAGCCCTGGAAGGGAGGAGCCAGGGGGAGACCCCTGCCAGTGCCAGGACTCTGAACACACTGACCTGTGACTTCGTGAGTCGGAAGGAGACATAGACTGATATCAGGCATATGGGCTAATATCAGACTTATGACTTTGAACTGGACTGGGTTGGGATGCTTTCTCAGTGTTCCATTCCTTTTGTATATAAACCCTTTCCTTATATCTATATGCATGTCCATGAAATTTGTTCCTCTAGTCTACCTGGACTAACACCTTATGGTACTTTAGGAGTGGAGTACTAGAGGAACAAATCATAAAGATGGAAAGTAGGTGTATGTGTGCCTCTTGGTATTGTTACTTCTTTGGCTAGCCAGAAGTCAGATATGTCCTTGCAGTTTACTGAGTTATTTTCTGGAAACAATGTGGGAAGTTAAAGTTTCAATTACTTTGTTTGGATGCTGTCTTTGGTTATTCCTTTATAAAATGGGGATTCTGCTCAAGGACAATGGTTAAGAAGGTCAGAATGACTGACCGAAAGCAGGGATCTGTTTTGATGCCTTCAGAGACCTAAATCCATGTTTTTGTCTAAACAGTAGTTTAGATAAGGATATAGATAAGCTTAATAAGTATTGACCTTGACTGTTTTAAGAATTAAGTTTGATTTCTGATGATGCTATTTATACTGATTTCTTATGCTTATTATTGTAAATATAAAGATGCATAGAAATGTTTATTGGGAAGTATGGAAAGAATTTGCAAATCCAGTTACCTCAGGCCAAGCATTGACCTCGAGAGGGTTTAGGACTTAGCGTCAAAGACATCTCTGAAGAGATTAACCCCACCCAGTCTTTTGGAGTACTCAGGATTCTTGTATTCTAAGAGAAGGTGACCAATGGCTACCATGGTGAGGCTAAGTGGAAAAGCCCACGTTGAGTTGGCCAGAACCCAACCAGAGGAAGAGAAGCGATTTAAGTCTGTGAACTGGTGCATATCGTTGCTGACTTTATGGATGGCCTGTCCTGATTTGACTTTGCTAATGGACACACACTTCACAAGTTTCCAACTGGAATGAAGATTCTTCACGTTGAAAGATATGATTGTTTCCTTAGAGCACTGGGTTGGTGTAAGTGGGCAATATAGAAATTAGATACCCAAAATGGAGGAATGAAGGCATGAGGTAGTTTGTCTTGCAAACTCTTATAGGTGGTGGAATATGTATTCATAGGATTATAGGGTCACGGTGTAGATATTTTGTAACTACAATTGTAAGGCACAGGATACCTTTTGTTTTGTTCAATTATAGAATGTTATTTTTAAATGATGGTTACACATGTTGAATTGTATGCATTTTAGTTTTATCCTGTTAGGTATAGTTATGATTTTATTGTTTATTTGAAGGTTACATATGGTTACAGAGTTATGTGAAAGTGAAAAATTAACAAGCGGTGGTCTGTGGCAGTCATGTGCTTATGTTAATTTTATGATTGAAATGTAGGGGTGGAGTCTAGCCTGTTAATCTGGAGATAGCCATTGAGTAGCCAATGAGGATTCTATGTGGGCATGGCTTTCTCCTGACACTTCTGGGAAATCTCGCCATATTTCCCTCGTGAAGATGAAAAGCTATCTTCCCCAGTTGTTGGGAGTTAGTCTTAGAGATGATGAATCACGGACAAGACAAGATGGAGGAGCTGGAGAAGAGGCCACACTGTTTTGCCCTGATGGAGTCAGACATCTGAAGCTGGAGCAGCATGCTGTTAATGGACCCTGAGCCCTGGAAGCGAGGAGCCATGGGGAGACCCCTGACAGCGCCGGGATTCTGCACCCACTGACCTGTGACTTCGTGAATTGGAAGGAGACATAGACTGGTATTGGGTATATGGGCTAATCAGACTTATGACTTTGAACTGGACTGGGTTGGGGTGCTTTCTCAGTGTTCCATTCCTTTTGTATATAAACCTTTTCTTTATATCTAAAAAAATAAAAATAAATAAAATAGAAGTATATGGCACTAGTTTCTTTTAAAAGAATTAATACCAGTGGGGGAGGGGGGGTTGGGAGGGAGTGGAATTATGAGGAACTGATACTAGGGGCTTATGTGGAAAGAAAATGTTTTGAGAATGATGATGGCAACAAGTGTACAAATGTGTTTTGCATACAATGGATGGATGGATGGATTGTGATGGGAGTTGTATGAGCCCCCAATAAAATGATCTAAAAAAAAGGATTAATCCTAGATTAGTCTCTAGGAGCTGCAGAGGAAAGAGGTCCCAAAGGTCCACTTCTTCCAACTTGCTATACTTCTCCATTTCCTGACCCCTACTCCCCCCAGACTTCCCTTGAGTATATTTCCTCATGTCCCTGGCTTCTGCAATTCACTGCACCATCTCAGAGAAACTCACAAAACTAAATGGTAAGGTCTCACATGGTTATGGGTGCCACTAAATCCCAAATCTTAAGGTCAGGCACAGGGAAGCCAAAAGCAGGATCCAAAGTCAGAAGAGAAACATGTCAGAGCAGGTCTTGCTTCTACCAAAGTTCTGTCAGGAAACAGATGTCACAAGAAAAGGAAGGTTTCGCTGGAGAGGTAGTTTTTTATGTTTCAGTCAATGATGCCCTCAGGGAAAACAAAGGATGGTGACTTAAGTCATACCCTCCAGTAAGATAATGATTAAAATATATCTTACCCGAATGTTGTAACAGAGAACTCCTCCAAAATAGAAATAGGAACTAAAGATGCACCCTACCCTAACTAACCCTGTGACAGGGAATGCCCTGCAAACTTGGATCGTAACTATAAAGACAGGTTCAAAAACCAGAACTCACTCCCACGGAGTAGAAGCTGACTCATCACACCCTAAAGGGCAGGGTTGAACTGCCCCAGGGGTTTCTAAGACTGTAACACTTTATAGAAGTAGAAAGCCCAGTCTTTTTCCCACAAAGGGCTGTGGTTTCAAACTTGGGTCCTTGACATTAACAGCCCAATGTGTAATCACTAGCACAGGGCTCCTAGCACAAAGGCTAGAAACTATATGATACCACAAAATTATAGCAGATGAAAATATGAAATAATCCAATAAATCGCAAAATGCATGTTATTTTGCTGTTAGGTGCCATCAATCTATGCTGACTCGAAAAGGCTCCAAGCCCACTAGTATGAAGCACTGCACCATTCTCAAACTGTTATATTTAAGTCATCCTTGAAGCCAGGGAGTCAGTTTATCTTAGCAAAGATCTCCCTCTTTTTCACTGACCCTCAAGTTGACCAAGCATGATCCCTTTTTTCAGGGGTTAGTCTCTCCTGACAAAATGTTCAAAGTGCGTGAGACCAAGTCTTAGCATCATCACTTCTAAGCAGCAGTTCCTCTGTACTTCTTCCAAGATGTAATTGCTTGTTCTTTTAGCCCATCGTGCTTTCTTTTTAATCTTTTTTTTTTAATTGTACAATTCTTATCACAATCCATCCATCCATCCATTGTGTCAGGCACATTTGCCAGAGTACTTTTTTTTATTTTTCAACAACAGCATAGCTCAAGCAGAGGAGACATAGATGCACACAATAAAAGAAGAACATTTTTTTCAGTTCAAAATGTTTCATTTTGGGGGCAACTGAATTGTCTGAAAGTTAAGTTAGAAAACTGAAACAATAAAGTCATGCCACCAACTAAAAACACTTTCATTTTTACTTATATCTTTCAGTATCCCAGGGCAAGTCATTATCAAATGTCCAGTTTCTTTCTAGAAACATAAGCTTTATGTGTACATCACTCCTCTCAACTTTCACACTGACTATACCATATCATTCATGCTGCTCTGTTTCTAAACCCTTCCATACAGTTATATAAAGTATTCTAAATCCTTCCATACAGTTTATCAAAAGGCCTTGATGCTTTCACTACTGACCAGTGCCATCAATGTCAATGAATGCCAGGGCTGCTTAGTGACTTGGATCAGAGCCACTAACATGGCTCTGGGAACTGTTTGGGTTGTAGTGGGTGAGGGCTAGTGATTCAGTTCAGTGATAAAAAACAAACATATGTAATGTAATTGTTGCCCTGTGACTTATGGAAATAGAGGAAGGAGAAGACATGTGAACATCACCACCAATGCAGTGTCCTCCAATATAGCTCCCTGTCTCTCTTTCTACGCACTCTCTTTCCTCTCTCTCTCTGTCTCACACACACACATATCTTACAACAAATCTCATGGAACCAGTTTTTTAATTTCTCCCTCAAGCTGACCCATCATAGAGACTGTATATAGAAGTTCCCTGCTGAGTTAACTCTCCAAATATCTGTTAAGAAGTTTCTTCAATGTAAGCCAAATGTCAGAGTAGGATCACAATTCATATGAGCTTAACAAGTAAATGTCCTTTCTTCTGAGTGCACAGTTTAATGATAGAGATGGGTCAACCAGTTGCACTCTCAGTAAAGGAAACATAATAAAGCAGAGGGGACCTTGGGAAGTGGCATTTCTCAAGGAAGTGGCATTTTATTGACATCTGTAGATTGAGTAGAAGTTAGTAAAGTAAGTTAGAATGTGTAGTAGAAATAAAGAATGACAAGAACAAAAACTGGAAGGCAAACAGGATATTTTTATTTGAAAAAGTTGTTATTTTTTTTAAAAAAATTAACAACCACTTACTGGCTGTATGTCCTTAGGCAAGTTAATTAATCTGTGTTTAGTTCCTCATCCATAAAATGGGACTGATAATTGTACCTATCTTACAATTTTAAATTTGACATTATGGGTTAAATTGCTTAGCACTGTGCTAGTGAAAGATAAGCACTAAGTAAATATTATTATTGATAAGTTTTGTTTGGCAGGCATAAGAATATGGAATTGAGATAAAGGGACATTGAAAGGAGATGAAACTTCTAGGGGGAACATAGTATGCTTCTTTCTGTGTGTGTGTGTTGGAGGTAAGAAGCCCAGCCTTGGTCCTGGAGAGTTGCTGTTGGATTTGAACTGTCAACCCTGTGGGCCACAGTCCTGCACACAGCCACTAGGCCACCAGGGCTCAGCGTATAGTATGCTTCTTGAGGGACTAATTTATGTTAAGACTTTGGGATTTTCCTCCTGTAGGGTAATATATATATTTGAGAGAATAAAAAGAGAAACCATGATCAACAAAAGGCCTGGGAAGTTTCTAGCTGAAAGATCATAAAGTTCCCATGAGTCACAACCAACTCAATGACAACTAATTGTAACGAGAATGATGATAATACTAAAGGCACCACAAATGGTTAAGTGTTCGACTATTAGCAGAAAGGTTGGTGATTCATACCCAGCCAGAGATGTCTTAGATGGCAGACCTGACAATCAGCTTCCAGAACGTACAGCCTTGAAAATCCTATGAGGTAGTTCAGGCCTGCACCCATTGAGTCAGCATTTACTCAATGGCAGCTCAAGGAGAACCGCACTTTAATTCCAGTTTCTCCAGACAGGTGTCACATCAGGGACAGCATTACTTTGGACCTATGCTTTCAGCTGGAATAGGTTGCTTCAGAAACAGACTGGGATGATGAGGATCAGATGATCCTTCTCACCCAACTTTTAGTATGAGTCCAATATTAGCTGGTGCCTTGTCCCTGAATTCCACAAATACTTTTTGATGCTAACCAGCTTCACAGTCCTTAATTCTATTGTGTCCACCAGGGACAGACTTCCCTATTCAATAAGATCACTGTGATCGTGGTCAAATGAACCACTCCATATTAAACTCCCCTAGTTGTAACCACATTCCAGAAATTTGACTCTCAAGTCCAATTCTGTATAAGCTTAATTAACCTCCAGTTAGGAAAGAGGTGTTGTAATATTAACATCTTAAGCCAACCACACTGATTTTAATTGGTTTCAATAGAACATGCTAATTAGCAATTTGGGGAGACAAGAGAGAATAAAATTGAACAAGATAAAGTGGAGTATGGAATTTTTTATGTATGTTATCCTGCTACTTTATTTTTATTTCTTAAATTGTGACCATTTCAGATCATCAACTCTTCATTCAACCACCATTCAAGCCAGATGTAAAAGCATGGATAAAATTGAAATGAGCTATGTCACACCAGAACAAACTAAAATAAATACTATGAAGAATAGTACTCTAATAAATTTGAAAGTCTATCAGACTTGGATAGAATGAAAATAGAATTGTTATGAAGAAAATAGTGCTTAGGGGAGATCGAGGCAATACTGTGCATGCAATTCCCTCATTGCATTTTATTTCAGAGCGATATGGGTCACAAAAAAATTTCCTCGGGGTCACATGTGACCCATGGACCACCTGTTTGACTCCTTGATATAGATAAAACAAAAGAAAATAATTATATGATAGTATCAATTGATTCGGAAAAGGGATTTGAAAAATCCAATACTCATTCATAACAAAATATTCAATAAAAAATTTTAAAAGAGAATCTCCTCAACATAATAAAGGGTATATCTACAAAATCAAAGGCCAACCTTATTCTCCACTAAAAGAAACTGAAAACCAGATGAGGATGCCTTTTATTCATACTGATATTCAATATTTTGTTGGAAGTTTTATCCAGAGCTATCATACAATATAGGGAAATTAAAGGCATCCAGATAGATTATATGATCCTACACATAGAAAACCCAAAAGATTAAGCAAGAAAATTATTGCAACTTATTGAAAGATTCAGCAAAGAGATGGGCTACAATATGAGCATACAAAACTCAGATTCCTTTACACTAACAGAGGTCTGAAGAGGAAATCAGGAAAACAATAAACACTCACAATAGCAATTTAAAAGATAAAATATTTAGGAATAAATCCACAGAACCACTTAAACAAAGAAAACCATAAAACATACTACAAGAAATCAAGAGACCTACATAGATTACAGAATATACCATGCACATGGATAGGAAGAGTTAATATTGTGAACATTTCAATACTATCCAAAATACAATATATAGTTGAGTATAAGTTGACCTGAATATCATCCAAGGCACCTAATTTTACCACAAAAACTGCATTAAAATGTGCTGGAAAACTCAGCTTATATAGGTACATATATGGTAACTTACAGATATGATGCAATCTTGATTCAGATTTCAGGATTTTTTTTTTGCATCACTGCCTGCCTAGCCTTCCTCTTGGATTTGAACCGCCAACCCTGTGGGTCGCAGTCCCACACACAACCACTATGCCACTGGGGCTCAGCCCCTTCAAGATTATTTTTATGTAAAAATAAATTTTCCATATAAAGATATGGAAAAATTAATCACCAACTTTTCATGAAAAGGAAAGAGATCACAAATAGCATATTACTAAAGAACAAAAACAGAATAGGAGACCATTCATTCCTGATCTCAAAACTTCCTACACAGTAGACAAAGCAATCTTTTACCAATATAGTGAGATACATAGATATTAGACAGAATTGAGAAACCAGATAAACCTATCCACCTGTGTACATCTGGTTCTTGATTAAAGGGCTGAAATGCATTAAGTGAGGAAGAGAGTCTCTAACAAATGGTGCTGACAAAATTAAGTATTAGTTGCAGAAAAATGAAAGAATGTATTTCATAATATATACAAAAATGGACTTAAGACTGATCAAAGACCTAAATTTATAATCTTAAATTAATAAAGACCATTAGTTTAAAAAAAGGGACAAATTTAGAGAGGCTAATAAATGCCATAAGCACATTGTCAAGCATAATGAGAAGTACACAATCAGAAAACTGTCATTAAGTAAACTTGGACTCATACCGACCCTATAGAACTGAGAAGAATTGCTCCTGTAGCTTTTTGAGGACGTAAATGTTTTTTTTTATTGTTTTTGGCTTTTGGGGGCATCACTGCCCTCTGGTGGTGGGAGTAGGAGACCCAGCCTTGCTGCTGGATTTGAACCAGCAGCAACCCAGTGGGTTGCAGTCCCGTGCACAACCACTATGCCACTGTGGCTCAGCCCGAGGATGTAAATGTTTATGGGAACAAAAAAAGTTATTATTTCCCTGAGGTTGTTGGGTTAGACTTATGACTCTATAGTTAGCAAACCAACCCACTATGCCTAACTTACTCCACGATCAGGGACTTTCTAAACATCGGACACTTACCTGTGTCAAAAAGTTTGGGCCAAAAGACTAAAAAGAGAACCCCAGACCAAAAAAAAAATTGACAATGACATATCAGACAAGGAACTAATCTTTAGATTTTATAGAAAACTTCAATACCTAAACAAGAAAAAGACAAACAGCCCAATTAAAAACTGGGCAGATGGGCTGAGCCCCGGTGGCGTAGTGGTTGTGCTCGGGACTGCAGCCCACTGGGACGGAGGTTCCATTCCAGCAGTGGGGCTGGGCCTCCTACTCCCACCACCGGAGAGCAGTGATGTGCACCCCCCCCCCAAAAAAAACAAAACTGGGCCAAGAACATGAACAGACCATTTGCCAGAAATGACATTGAGGTGGCCAACAAGCATATGAAGAAATACAATCATTAGCCATTCTAGGCATGCAAATCAAAATAGCAGTGAAATATCATGCTATTCCTGCATTAATAGCAAAATCAAAAAACCAGAAAACAACAAATGCATCAGACTTCAACCTGGTGTGCCAAGACATGAATGTAATATAACTGCATGAAGCAGTGAATCAATACAGAGGTCTACAGGACTGACTCCAATTGCAACTCTGTGGACACGTCGAGCCCCACTCTCCAGAAGAATGCACTTCAGAGAACAGCATTGAAACGCCATCTCAGCGTCAAGGGCTTTCCTAATCAGAGTACATAGGAGCAAATGAAGAGGGACTAAGAGAGTGGAACACATTCTGGCCCACCAAGTCCCAAGGATGATATTTCTGCTTGGAGAAGCCAATACACAGAGAGGACCATGGGGCTGGCCCATCTCTAGACACAGTGTTCCTCACAGACCCACAGTGCTCTGGGAGACAACACTGGAGACACATTGTGGGAATTGTGCCTGATTTGACCTTACCACAGTGGAGAGAAACACTGAGGGCGTGCAACAGGGAAGCAAGAGGAGTAAAGCAATGAAGTCCCAAGGTATACCAAAAATAGACTTTGGGATCAGGGTGTGGCACCCCATCAGACTCAACTGGAGAACATTCATAAAGGTCAACAGACCTACAACTATTTATAGTCTTTTCTTTTTGTTGTTATTGTTGTTGTTTTGTCTTGTCTTGTTTTTGTGCTTATTATAGATAAAATGGGTGGGACAAATAATCTGAAGGAGAAAACAATGGGATCAAGTTCTGGGGGATATGGGAGAAGGGTAGGTGGGGACAAAGGAATAATAAATGATCTAAAATCAATGGTGAGGAGGTCACAGGATGCCTGGTGGGGCTTAATCAAAGGCAATGTAGCCAAGAGGAATTACCAAAACCCGAATGAAGGTCGAACATCATAGTGGGACAAGAGAAAAGTAAAAGTAAATAGAGGAAAGAACTAGGAGGCAAAGGACATTTATATAGGTCTAAAGGAAGGATGTACATATGTATATATACAAATGTTAAACATAACAATAGGGAAATAGATCTATGTACATATATTTATATGTTAAGTATTAAGGCAGCAGACAGACATTGGACCTTTATTCAAGTACTCCCTCAAATGTAGAACACTTAGTTCTAATAAACCAGCATTCTGTGATGCTCACCTTCCCTGAAATGATAGCTGAAGACAAAATGGGTGCATAAGCAAATGTGGTGAAGAAAGTGGATGATGCTGGTGTCTTAAAGGCTTGAAGATAAATAAATTGCCATCTAGCCGAGAAGCAACAAAGCCTACATAGAAGAAGCACATCAGCCTGTGTGATCATGAGGTATCAATGGGATCAGGCATCAGAGACTCAGAACAAAAAAATAATATCGATGTGAATGAGGAGGGGCAGGCAATGGAGACCTGTGATAGGAACTGTATTTTTCAGACCAAAAGTGCACCTGACCATAAGACACATCCAGTTTTTCAGAGCAGGAAAGCAAGAAAAAAATATTCTGAACCAAATAGTACCAGTATACTAAAATATTTATTAGAGTAAAGCAAAATATGATAACATTTAGCAGTGTAAACTCAACAGTGGTGTTAAAAACCATCATCATTTTCATTAACAAATGAGGGGAGGTGCACACTGTGCTGATCATGTGACCTGAGTGATGTTGAGACCCCAGGGGGCGGGACATCCCTTGAACACAGAGCATTTCACACCATGCAAACAGCAAGGGACAGTAAGCATGGGATCATAAACAAATGTTCTGGGGTACCACACCTAAAATGTACTTCCATAAAATGCACTTCCCCCCCCCAAAAAAAGTGGGGGGTGAGGGAAATGAGGGTGCGTCTTATGATCCGACAAAATACAATAAGTTTATTGTGTCAACTTGGCCAATAGGAATATGTGAGATTATTAAGGTCTCAGTTGCTTTGGAGGGCAAAGAGATAAATGACTCTGCAAGCCCTGCCTCTTTCTTGCTCTCTGGTAATAGGACCAGCATGTGGCCACTCGTTCTCTTCTTCAGCTTGTGAGCTATGGCGCCCGTGGGCCTGTCAACCTGTGGGTCTTGTCACTGGAGCTTGAGGTTCCTTTGAGACTGCCTCACTATGCTGCTGATATAGATACATCGCTTGAGCGTGGGACTGTCAGATCCTGTCTTGCTAACTGTGGGTGACCAACTCGGCTATTTGCTGCCAGGGGCCAAACTGCTTTGCTCTATAGAACTCTGCTCTCTGCTTCGTTGGCCTTGGCCCAAGTGGCCCTGTGAGTTGAAGGACCCCCAGTGTATTAACTGCTTCACAGAAGTGAGTTGAATGGAGTCCTCTGTACTACTGTGTGAACGAATTAGCACTAATATCTATATCTCTGTATCTATATTCATATCATTTATATCTATAGATCTATAAAATCATAAGTGTCCTGGTTTTGTTTCTCTAGAGAACCCTGTCTAACATCAGACCCAAAGCCCATCTGTAGATAATTGGACATGTCTTTACAGGTCACAAGGAAGAGACAAGCCAGTCAGGGTGCAGTATAGCACCTATGAAACATATTACTTTCCTCTAGTTCTTTAATGCTTCCCTGATTCTACCTTACAAATTTGGCTATGTACATTAGTACAGATAAGAGTTCACAACCCAGGGAATAATCAATGAAAATGACACATGAGAAATAGGGAATAATAACACATGAGAAATAAAACCCTCAGGACTACTAATGAGAGTAGTGCTAGCAGGAGAAAAAGGAGAATATGTGGGGAGAAAGAGAGAACCAATCACAATGATTGACATATAATCTGCTCCCAGGGATGGACAACAGAAAAGTGGGTGAAGGGAGACAGTGGTCAATGTAAGACATGAGAAAAGTAATAATTTATAGCTTATCAAGGGTTAATGAGGGAGGAGGGAATGAGCTGATATCAAGGGCTCAAGTAGAAAGCAAATGTTTTGAAAATGATGATGACAGCATATGTACAAATGGATGCATGTATGGATTTTGATAAGGGCTCTAAAGTGACCAGATGTCTCGCTTTTTAACAATTTAACAACATCCTGCAGCATTTTAAAATAAAAAATAAATATATTACAATACTAATTTTGTATTCTATGAAAATTTTTGTTGCTCCATAAAGACCAAAATTTTAATTAAGGAATTCCCCCCCTTCCCTGGTCAATGGTGTCCTGCTTAAAATCTGGTCACTTTACTTTAAGAGCCCCCAGTAAAAGGATTCCCATATATACTCATGTATAAGCCAAGTTTTTCAGCACATTTTTAATGCAGGTTTTGTGGTCAAATTAGGTGCCTTCGCTGATATTCAGGTAAGCTTACACTTGAGTATATATGGTTATAAAAATAAAGAAAACAACAAATGCTGACAAGGGTGCAGGGAGAATGGAACCTTCATGCACTGCTGATAAACTACTGAGGAGAGCAAAATGAAATTGCCTCAGAAACTTTGGAATAGAAATGCCATATGATCCTGCCAATTTCTCTATTTAGTAATATCTCTAGAGAAGTGATACAAGTAAATATATGCACACTGTAATACTTAATTTTGTCAAGTTGAAAATATATAAAAGTGTAAGGGTTGGGCTGAACCCTGGTGGCATAGTGGTTGTGCGCGGGACTGCGGCCCACTGGGATGGAGGTTCAATTCCCGCTCACAGGAGCAAAGGCTGGGCCTCCTACTCCCACCACCAGGGCAGTGATGCCTAATTTAAAAAAAAAAGTGTAAGGGTTGTATTTAACCATATCACAGTCTGATGGTCCCTCCTTGGGCCGAAGGAGAAGCCACATGGCTTTGCCCTGATGGGACCAGACCTCTGAAGCTGGAGAAGCCATATGGAGACCCCTGCCAGCACTGAGTTGCATCTACCACCACTGGATGCTGCTGATGGACTCTGAGCCCTGGAAGTGAGGAGCCATAAACGGATGGACTGCTGCCGGCGCCAGGACTCTGCACCCACTGGCCTATGACTTCGTGAGTCAGAAGGAGACTTTATAGACTGATATTGGGCATATGGACTAATATAGTTTTTCTCATAAGGAAGGCCCTGAGAATGGCCCTCTCCATCTGTCTTCACTTTCTTGTTTCTGGTCACCCTGGGAGCTCCCAAAGTCCTGCCATGTCTCCACCAACCTTGGGACCATGTGACTTTGCATCCACCAGCCTGTGATTTTCCTGTATCCTGCATCCTTGCTTGTGACTGTGTGAGTCTGAACAAGGATTTATGGACTAGTATCCAACTTAGGGACTTTAGTTGGACTGGTCTGGGATATTTTCTTAATACTTAATTACTTCTTGATATAAAACTCTCTTTTATACTTATATGTTTTACTGGATTTGTTTCTCTGGTCAACCTGGCCTAACACACATGCTCTTGTTCATTGCAGCCCTGTTCGCAATAAAAGACGGAAACATCATACATACTCTTCAGTGGGAGGATGGATAAACTTTTGTAGATGTGCACAACGGAATAAAGAATAGTGAGAAATTTGAGAAACATCTTAAAACATGAATAATTCTGAAGGAGTTTAAACAAAGTGAAATTAGTCAAATACTGTATGAGCTGTGGGAAACAGACAGATTTCTCCCAAGTTCTCTGCCCCAAATACATGCCAAACTTAAGCTGCTTGCTACACATGGCGTATGACTATACACTTGGAGGTCAACAAATGTAGATGAGGAGCTAGTCTCCCTAAGGGTTATCAGCCAGCAACAATCAGGATGTGTAGCCTGTCCCACCCTAAGTAGGGCCCATTCCCTTCTCTGACAAGGATAACAGTAGAGTACTTCCTTATAGGAGAGACAGGGAGGTCAAGCCCACCCAAGGTTGATCAAGGCTAGCCTGCCACAATGGGTCTAGGGTCTGGCCTTCTTGTCACATGTATACCCTTGTATACTTGTCACACGTCTCTCCCTTTGCTATTCCATGTATACCCCTAGCTCATCCCCTTCCTGTGATGCCCCCAAAGTAGATTAAAATGTTGGTTAGCAATAAACTTCAGATCCCTTCCTCCTGCTGGCCCCTGGGCTTGGCCCCAACTCCCTCCTAAGCTCTCAGGCTCCCGGCTTCCTGCCCACGCTGTGCGTGGGCCTGCTTGTTGAGATCATGAGGTGAGGCACATCATAAGATGTGTCCGACTTCATTATTTTTATCTCTCATATTTTCTATGACTTACTATAATCACATTGTGCCTACCAGACCTGTGATGGTATGTCAGAGGCTGTTTCCTCTAACAGAGACCACTATTATAAAAACACAGGAAAAGATTTTCACCTACAAGAAGCATTCTTTGCTTCCAGTTGTAGACAGGAAAGGGAGGGAGGGGAGCCCTGAGCTATAAAGTACAGAAAAGGGAGTCATGGGCTAAAGTAGAGAAAAAATGTTAAATCTGGGAGAAGAGGAAGGCAACATACAATTAGGAGGAGCTTGGCACGGACAAAAATAATGGAAGCAGGGTGAGACACTGGAAGATTTGCTAGATGTAAAAAGAACAGAGTCAAATAATGAAATTGAAGATCTCCTATACTCTGGGTGGCTGGAAATGGAAAACGGAGGGTGGCCTGGCAAGTTCTTCCAAAGCCTACATGGAGAGTTGTCATGTTGTTGTTGTCAAGTCGGTCTGAGTCATAGCAATCCTCTGCACAACTGATGGGAGCACTGCCCAGGCCTGCACCCGCCTCACAACTGCTGCTGTGCCTGAGCCCAGCTCTGTTATCCGTCTTGTTCAGGGCCTTCCTCTTTGTTTGCTGTCCTTTACTTCTAAGTATCATGCCCTTCACAAATGTATCGAGCATATTGGAGGGGACTGAACCAGATAAGATTGTTTTGTACAAACAAAGTTAAACACAATCGTTTTTTAAAAAATTCATTTTTAGGTGGGCGACCCCTTATATATCCCACTAATTTATAAAGGTTCTCTTTCAGGAAAAGATGTAGTGAAGCAGTACAATACTCCCAACAGCAGCTGAAACCCACTCTGCTGCCCTGTCCTTCTTTCGCAAATACAAGTAGAAAAATCCTCTATCTCTAGGCTTGTGTAACAAGCAGGACGAGAGCAGCCAAAATTAAAAACCCAAGCAGAAGAAAAGCTACTTAAAAAATCAGTGGGGGAAATCTTATATATATGCAGAGAAATTCAAGGCAACACTGTGTAAATAAAACAAGAGGAGAATGTTACAAAAGAGAAATATTCAAAAACAAGAAAAGGCCTTCAAGGATTTTAGAAAAGAGATTGCCACAATAAGATATTAAACATTGGAAAGTAAAATCATGGAAAAGACCCATACTATGCATAGAGAAAAGAAGGCCTAGGGCACAGTGGGTCACATGGGAGGCTGTTAACACAAAGGTCAGAAATTCAAATCCATCAGCAGTGCCATGAGAAAGAGATTGTTTGATTGTTTCCTATTGTTTCCTACTCCTGCAAAGATTTACTGGAGTAAGAGCTGACTCAATGCTAGTGTGTTTTTGTTTTTTAAAAAAGACAAAGGAAAAAAAATAAGAAAAAGAACTAAAAGTGAATTTGGGGAAGAAGAAAAAATAGCCATATCCTAGTGAAACATAGGATTAAAGAAAAAGAAAACTTCAAAAGCTTTCAGAGAGACCAAACAAGCCAGTTAAAAGGAACAGGAACCACCCTGGCTTCAGATTCTTCAATAGTCCTTTTGGACATAGTGGAGAAATGATTCTGCCCTTATGAGAAAGTTATTTTGACTCTAAAGTTCAGCACCAATATGAACATCTATCAGATGTGAGGACAAAGTAAAAATAATTTTAAAACAAGTAACGTCTCAGAAGTTTTCAATTCTATATTTTCCTATAGTTCTGCAGCTTCCTATAAGAGAAAATACAATGCAATACAAAACAATATTGAGGATATGCAAGCTAATAGTATTTAGTCCAGGTTGATTAGAAAATGACACTCATATATGTATAAGAAAGAGCTTTATATCAAGAAGTAATTAGACATCAAGAAGACATCCCAATCCCGTGCAAATCAAGTCCATAAGTCCGATACTAGTCCAGAAGTCTCTCTTCAGACTCATAGAGCCACATACGATGATGTAGAATGCAGGAAGACCACAGGCTAGTGGGTGAAAGGCATGTGGATCCAATGGCAGTGGCTCGGGCAGCGGTCATGGTCAGGCAACAGGAAGGTGAAGGCAGAGAGGAGGTGGGACCCTCCTTATGAGAAGGTCATGCCCACAAGGAGGCACTATCAGACTGTGACCTGATTGTGACCAGGCTAAACTCCACTCCTACACTTTTATATAGCTTGAAGTTGACATGAAATTAGGTACCCACCACACTAATGAATAGAAAGAAATAGGATCCTAGAAAATAGTAACTCTGACTCCATAGGATAGTGAAAGGAAGATACAGTATTGCCAAGATTGAAATTTGTCCATCTGGGGACCAAAAGATGGAGGAATTCAGAACTGAGGCATCTGGGAAATTGAGATTTTGGTTGAAATGTTTTTAAAAATTAAAAGCATGTGATAAATAGTGCAAAAGTCAAAACTCACTGCTCTCCAGTAGGTTTGACTTATAGCAAGTCTATATGGGGTTCTTGAGACTTTAAATCTTTACGGAAGCAGATGTATGAGAAAATTATAATCCAAATGGAAAGCAAACTAAACTGTGTGACTTTAAGAGTACATGGTGGGGCTGAGCCCCGGCGTAGTGGTTGTGTGCGGGACTGCAGCCCACTGGGACGGAGGTTCAATTCCAGTAGTGGGGCTGGGCCTCCTACTCCCACTGCCAGAGAGCAGTGATGCCCCCCCCACCCAAAAAAAAGAAAAAAAAGAGTACATGGTGTATGGGCCAGGGTTAAATTAGGCAGTTCCATGCACCCCTTTTGTGTCAGCCTCACCAGAAAAGAGATGAACAGCCTGGTGAACTTTGTAAACCCTTCCTCTGGCATTTCACAGAGCTTATTTCCCCGAAGGGTACAGCCCCTTCACAGAACTTATCTCTCAGGGCCGAGTCTGTACAGTCTCTTCCCTCAGTGTTCCAGAAGGCAGATCTGTATTCTCATAAACCATACCCTGACTCAGACCCTGCAACTGCAACATCAGAAAGTCCTATCCCCTTATCGGTATATACATCCTTGGCTCAAGCCCAGTATATGTCCCACTACCCCAATACCAGGTGCGGTTTCCCTGGCCTAACTCTCCGGCCACAGACCGTCCAGGAGTTCAAAAAGTTCAAAATGCTTCTCTCTCTCTCTCTCTCTCTCTCTCTCTCTGCTGTCCTTCTCTTCCCCAAAGTCCTTCACTACCTGCAATAAAGTGTATGGTCTTTATCCCTAACTTAGCGCTGTCTCCTCTCCGCGGCTCCGTCTTAACCTCTCACACGGCAATAGGTCTAAAGAGAAGAACAAACAGTCCTAACACTTTACTTGACACAGCAGTGAACCAAATAAAGATGAAACTTCAGGTTTCACAATTATGGTCAAGTTATAGACTAACAAAAAGGACTGATTGGGTTTGAACTGAAAAGTAGTATTTAAATATGAACAGCTTGGCAATGTAAAGATGTAGGTGGCAGACTGTGGGTACAGTGGAAAAGCAGTTACTGGAAGGGTTAGGGAAAAGGGCTCCCGGACATATTAGTAAAGGTTCCTTGACCTGGAGGCTGGCGACACAACTGAGTACGTTTTTGAACACACATCAAGCTGCTTGCTTTTGGCACGTGCCCTTTCTGCTATGTATGTTATGCCAAAAGCAAACCTTTAAAGCAGTGTAGCTAACAAAAGATGGATAGAAGGTGAGGAAAAGAGAACGGAGAAATGATAAAGGGTATTCACATTTTAATCTTACAAAGTAAGAATTTGGGGCTGAGCCCCGGTGGCATAAGTGGTTGAGTGCAGGGCTGCGGCCCACGGGCTTGTCGGAACCGATCAAATCCAGCAGCAGCAAGGCTGGGTAGCTCCCATGACCACCAGAGGGTAGTGATGCCTAAAAAAAAAAACAAAAAAAAACAAAGTAAGAATTTGAAAGACTTTTCAATGTTAAGTGATAAAAAAATAAAGATTTGAGTTGTTAAATGTATAAGGGGAATGAGAGATAGAGATGGAGCCGTAGGAAAGAGACAGAGCTCAGTTAGGGACGAAAAGCAAACATAAAGGCTTTATCGGAGGTAGTGGAGAGCTTTTGGGAAGGAAAGGAACAGCAGAGGGAGAGAGAGAGAGAGAGAGAGAGAGAGAGAGAGACAGAGAAGCATCTTGAGCTCCTGGGCAGATCCGAGGCCTGAGAGTTAGGCCAGGGAAACCGTGACCAGTATTGGGGCAGTGAGATATATGTAGGGTTTGAGCTACAGGCATGAGGGCCGATGAAAGAAAAGGGGGCTTTCTTGTGCTGCGTTTACAAGTTTCATGTTGGGAGATGACCTGAGAGCAAATCATCTCTTTTTTCAAACTTGTTTCTCAGAATCTTAGCGGGGACAGGCTGTGCCCTACCCGGGGAGATAAGCTCTGTGAGATGGCAGAGGCAGGGGTTACAAAGTTCAGCAAGTTGTCCATCTGCTTCTTGTGAGGCTGGTGCAAAGGGGTGAAAGGGGCTGCTCGGTCCAGGGCACTGCCCGATCCGACCCTGGCCATACAGGTAATAAACAGAAAAGTTAAAACACTAAGAGAGCTGAGCCCTGGTGGCGTAGTGGTTGTGTGCGGGACTGCGGCCCATAGGGTTGATGGTTCAAATCCAGCAGCAGCTCTCCAGGAGCAAGGATGGGCTTCCTACTCCCACCAGGACAGTGATGCGGAAAAACAAAACAAAAAAAAGGAAGAGAATGGAATTGAGAGAGTGAATTAGATTTGCATTTTTTATAGGTTAATGAACCCTGATGGTACTGTGGGTTAGGCATTGGACTACACCTTAAAGTTGCAGTTCAGTCAAAACTATCAGCAGCTCAATGTTGAAAAAGAAGAGGTTGTTTTTGCTCCTGTGAAGATTTATAGTTTCTCAACCTTCCCAATGCCACGACCCTTCAATACAGGTCCACGTGTTGTGGTGACCCCCCCAACCATAACATTATTTTCATTGCTACTTCATAACTATCATTTGCTACTGTTATGAATCGGGCGACCCTTGTGAAAGGGTCATTCGACGCCCCCAAAGGGGTCATGCTCCACAGGTTGAGAAGCGCTGCTCTACAGGATCCCTTAAGAGTCGGCTTTTGGTTTTAGCTTACCATGTTAAATCAATAGGTGTCCTTTAGGGCTGAGCCCCGGTGGCCTAGTGGTTGTGTGCGGGACTGCAGCCCACAGGGTTGGTGGTTCACATCCAGCAGCAGCTCTCCAGGAGCAAGGCTGGGCCTCCTACTCCCACCAGGGGCCAGGGATGCCCACACCATAAAAAAATCAATAGGTGGGTCTGAGTCCCAGTGGCGTAGTGGTTGTGCACGGGACTGCGGCCCACTGGGATGGAGGTTCAATTCCAGCTCCCAGGAGCAAAGGCTGGACCTCCTACTCCCACCACCAGAGGGCAGTGATGCCTTAAAAAAAAGTAGCAACAGAAAAATCAATAGGTGTCCTTTAAAGTGGAACTAGTTCCTGAGTGGTGCAAACAGTGAACACACTTAGGTGGCTATGCCTTTGGAAACCCTGTGGAGTGCAGTTGAACTCTGACACACGTGAAGTCACCATGAACTAGTTGACTGACAACAATAAATAATAGTGATGTAAACTGGAACCGATCACTTGAAGAACTAAAAACCTTGACTATTAAAGAGATTGCTCTGAGGTGGGAAACCAGGCGGTGAAAGACTTGTCATCAGTACCCACGAGCTATTAATTCTTTAAAATGTCAATTATTTTAATAATGTACAACTTAAAATTTATATATCACACATTTATGATGTGGGAGGTAAAAACAGAGGTCAGAGCAGAGATAGAATTCAACCAGGAATGTGAAGTTGAGAAAGATTTTATTGAGGCAGGGAAAGAATCCCCGGAAGGGCAAGGGAGAGCAGAGACAGGAGCATCTTGAATCTCCATCCCGGCGGGTTCCACCACCCAAGGAGTTGGGTTTATATGTTAGGGACATATAAAGGCCTTGAGTCAGGGACGTATGTACTGATAAGGAGGCTTTCTGATGTTGCAGTTGCAGGGTCTGCGTCAGGATATGGTCTATGAACAAATCATCTTGTCTTCACAGACTCGTTTCCTGGAATGCTGAGGGAAGGGGCTGTACAAACCCAGCCCAGAGAGATAAGCTCCTTGGAATACTGGAGGTAGGGACTGCACAGTCCAGCTCTGGTTTTCAGGGGGGTGAGGGGGAGGTGGGAAAGGGGCTCTCACAGTCCAGCAGGCTATCCTTTGGGGAGAGCTGGAGGAAGCAGCTGCCTGGGTCTGGACCCAGCTCAAATATGGTGTATGTAAGAACTGAAGTGAAACTGAGAGGAATTTTTTTTTGAGAGGAAATTTTAATGTCAAGGTTAGACTAACTCTTTGTATTGTCTACCAACAATGTTATCAAGATCCATTGATGGTTGAAAGATTGTGAGCTCTGAAAATTTCCTTGGGGATAATCTATAAAAAGCATTTTCTAGGATGATGGCAACATATTTACAAATGTGCTTGACACCATGGATGAATGTACGGATTGTGATAAGAGATGTAAGAATCCCCAATAAAAGTATTTTTTTCGTTTGTTTGTTTGTTTTTTGGGGCATCACTGCCTTCCGGTGGTCATGGGAGCTACCCAGCCTTGCTCCTGGAGAGCTGCTGCTGGATTTGAACTGCCAAGCCCATGGGCCGCAGTCTTGCACACAATCACTATGCCACCAGGGCTCAGCCCCCCCCTTTTTTTTTTAAAGCATTTTCTCTTAAGTTTTATTATTTTTGGGGTTGGGAAATGGTAGTTGAGAGAAGCATGAACAACTTTTAAGGACAGTGGGAGAGATATACCACACAAAATTAATTTTAATGAATTTACCTGTTAAAAATCAGTAACATAAGCTGAGCCCTGGTGGTGCAGTGGTTGTGTGTGGGAATGCAGCCTACAGGGTTGAAGGTTCAAATCCAACAACAGCAATCCAGGAGCAAGGATGGGCTTCCTACTCCCACCAGGGCAGTGATGCGGGGGTGGGGGTGAATCGGTAACGTTTGTAGGAACGATGGGATGGAAGATGGAACATATGGGGCTCGTATAGGAGCTTACATAGAATTGTATAAATTGTGTGTTGTGGCCACAAGATCATTGGCCATGGAATGGAACACAGCCAACTACGTAGATGCTAGATTCAATTTGATCCCATGTGTGTCAGACTAAAATGTGCTCTATGGGTTTTTCTTTTCTGTCTCATTTTTTAGGTTTTATTGAGGGATCTTACAGCTCTTGTAACAATCCATACATCAACCGTATCAAACACATTTGTACATATGTTGCCATCATTGTCTTTCAAACATTGTTTTTCTGCTTGAGTCCTTTGCATCAGCTTCTCTTATTTCCCTCCCTCCCTAACCCTTCCATTCTCATGGACCCCAGATAAATTATAACTTATTATTTTCATATCTTACACAATGCTCCACGGCATTTTTCAATGGTTGATATCTTAGAAGTAAATCGCCAGGTCTTTCCCCCAACATGTAGCTTGATGGACTTAAACCTCTAACCGTTTGGTTAGTAGTCAAGTTCCTGACCATTTTTACTATACAATAGTTCAGACTTCAGCATAACCATCACGATTCCCTCCTCGCTGCTCCTCAAACTATGTGCCCTCTCCCCCCAAGAAAACCTTCCCACTGTTTCCTAGGATTTTTGAGTCAACGAATCTTTTCAGGAGCAGACAGCCCCCCTTTTCCTCCTACTGATAGGCTTGAGCTGTCAAATTGGAATTGGACAATAGTTACCTTAAAGTCCACCAGACCCCTTAATTCAGATAGGCTTCTTATCAAGGACAAAATTCTCAACTGAGGACGATGTCAATTCACAAGTGTTCCTGTATTTTGTGGTACAAATATCTATGTTGTGCTAAACTCTGGAGATTTGATCCAAGCCTTTAAGTACATTAGACATAGTTTGTGAACTAAAATGGCAACTAGTATGGAAAAAACTGTCCTGCTGAGGCTGTGGGTTAGAACTGCTAACTGCAAGATTGATGCCACTCTTTGAGACTATCCCTGAAAAGGTTTACAGACTCAGCAACTCTATAAAGGGTCACTGTGAGTCAAAAGTGACTTGTTAAGAGTGGGTTTAGTTTCTTCATAGAGATGTATTCCAGGCCTATTCATAGAAGGATCCCTGAGTTTTTGTAGAACTCTTAGCATTTAGGAACTTACAACCATCATGTGTTTTGTCATTCCCATGTACCCTTTGCTTTCATGGAGGGAATTTCTTGAGAATCCAATAGCCGAGAGATTCTTTGACATCCCAAAATGAAAACAAAGAGCTCTTACTTACAGATGAAGAAGCTGAAGAAGCAGAGAGGGAAGTGACTTGAGCCAACTTTGCTTTGACCTTCTTATCTAGTCACAGATCGCAATAACAATAGTCACTGTAGCTGTTTAGGAGGGGGGACCCTGGGTGGTGCTAAATGTTTGCGCTGCTCACTGCAAGGCTCACAGCCTTGGAGAGCCTGCGAAGCAATTCTACTCTGCATTCAAGGGGAGGCAGCAACTAACAGGAAGTGGGTCTCACATATGCAGCTTCTGTACTCTAACGCCCTCTGGCTAGGGACTTGGCAAGTTCACAAAGCGAGAAGTAGCCCAGCCAGTGTCAGAACTCAATTCTGTGATTAACTTCCAAGTAGGAGGACAAACGGTTTTTTGGAGCTGGCCAAAAGCCATCCATCTTACAGAGGAGAATGGAGCATTAAAGAGGGTAAAAGCACACACACACACACACACCCACACACAAACATGGTTATTTATTAAATGTTTACCATGTGCCTAACCTGGGAGTATGGAGAGGACCCTGTGAGAGGACCCGAGTTATCTATCAGGCATGACACTCAGTGCTTCATTCTCATTGACAGAGATAATGATTTAATAAGTATTAAAGCAGCCTTCTTTCACAAGCCTGCTAAAGTTTCAGTTCTTTCATGAGGTTATCGCTCAACTCCACAAGCTTAATTTTGGGCCTAGGACAGACTTTGTTCTCAGCACTTCTGACCCCTTTACTTCACTGGGATTCATGTCACTTCATTGGATGTCAGAGGCCGGAACTTCTGCATTCCTAGATCCCCTAGGTCCCCACAACTGGCATAAGCACGGTGTCCAGCAGTCCCTCGATGTGTTGTTTTATGTGCTGTCAAGTTGGTTCCAGCTCATGGTGGGTGAACCGGCAGGTCAGGGTGGAGCTGCCCCCTAGGGTTTCCTGGCTGGAAATCTTTCTGCCAATGAGTTTCTGGGCAGGTTCGAGCAACCAACCTTTTGGTCAGCAACGGAACACTGAACTATGGTGCCCCCAGTCACTGTCATCGAGTTGACTCCAACTCATACTGACCCAATATAAAGTTTTTAAGGTATTGTAAACCTTAACAAAATAGATAGCTTCATCTTTCTCCTGAGGAGAGTTAGGGGGTTTCAATTGCTAACCTTGCAGTTAGTAATTTAAAGCCTATTGGACAGCACTATCAGGACTCTTTAAACCTGGACACTCAATGAATGCCTAAAACTGAGACTGTACTCCTTTTGTCTTTTCATCTGTGTGACAGGGTGCCTCTTTGTGAATCACCGCCTCTAGAAGTTGGTGGATCTTTAGTTCAATTATTCACTTTATAGATGAATACATAAAGACCCAAAATGACTGAGATCACATTGTTGGTAATGGAATCCAGAAGCTAGGGCTCTTGCCTCATAATCCAGTGTTCTGTTCACTGTCCTATGTCTCTCTGAGTAGGATTTCCTTTGAGGAAATGATTTTTTTATTTTTAGCCACAAGGATCCTGTGAGTGGAATAGGTACTCCTCAGGAGAACAAAGGCTTTAATGGAAGACTTCTTGCTAACGGTGGAGGAGGAAGGAAGTATAGAGTACGACTTGCTTCAGTTCCTGTTTCTACATGTGTAAAATGGAGAGCCAAATTCCTGCTTTAATGCAATATTGTAAGGGTGAGAGACAATGATGTAAAAAGCCGACTGGGGAGTAGGTTGGTATTAATGGAAATCTTGTAATATTACACATTTTTTGTGCATGCAAGAGATATGGTATAGAAACAGGCAACTGAATCCTCGTCCCATCATTGCCATCAAGTTAGTTCTGATACATGGTGAGCCTATATGAGGTGAGGCTGTAAATCTTCATAGGCTCAGATAGGCTTACCTTTCTTCTTATCTTTCTCTTGTAGAGAAATTTTGATCTCTCAGTGAGCATCCATTGCTTGACCAAAGTGTCTTCTGGGCTGCTTTAGTCAAAATGCTTTTTCATCTGGCCTGAATTACTTTTGCACACTCATCTTCTCCTGTATCAGTCCAAACGGCCCTGTCAATTTCTAGCCCCATCTGGCTGCTCCCTCATCTGGCCCTGTCCTCCTCTTTAACTTTGAATTCTGGCTATTTCTTCAGCATGGCTACAGTCTTTCCAACAACACAACCGCAGACCACCTCCTGTAAGCAATCTTCTGTGATAACCTTCCTTTCTACTTTTAACAGTAGGTTCACTTCTCTTGCCATTGGCAGATCTTGGTCATTTCTATTGGGGTAGCTTTACTCTTCCCTTTACTCTATAGACTTTTGGAGGGCAGGGATTCTATACTGTTACTATTTTTTTTGGCGTCACTGCCCTCTGGTGGTGGGAGTAGGAGGCCCAGCCTTTGCTCCGTGGAGCTGGAGTCAAACCTCCATCCCAGTGGGCCGCAGTCCTCCGCACAACCACTACGCCACCAGGGCTCAGCCTCTATTGTTGCTATTTATGCCCTTATAATACTTAGTGAACCATTGAACATAGTAATCACTTGTCTGTTAGTTTGTCATACCTTGGTGGCTTATATGTGGCAGGGATGCTGCCAACGGCCTCCTAGTATTTCTTTT
>PVJH01008650.1:5475-46670 GCA_004026705.1 Nesogale talazaci | reverse complement strand
AGTACTAGAATACATGCTCTAGTCTAGCCAGATTTGTAGGGTAGAATTGGGATCATGATATTGGGGCTTGGTTGGGGGGTTGGCGGGGAGAAGCATTAAAGAACTAGAGGAAAGTTTTACGTTTCATTGTTGCTGTACTGCACCCTTCTGTAAGGGGATGCTCAGTTGCCTACACATTGGACTTTGGATCCTCACTCCCCCTCATTCACAGTGATATGATTTTTTGTTCTTTGATGCCTCATGTCTGATCCTATTGACACCTTACAATCACACTGGCTGGTGGGCTCTTCCCCTGTGGGCTTTGTTGCTTCTGAGCTAGTTGGCTGCTAGTTTATCTTCAAACCTTCAAGACCCCAGAAGCTCTATCTTTTGATAGCTGAGCACCATCGGCCATCTTCATCACATTTGCTTATGCACCAGTTTTGTCTTCAGCGTATCTCATAGTATTTCAAATACTAACAGGGTCATTCATGGTGGACAGATTTCTACAGAGCTTCCAAATTAAGACAGATTAGAATGAAAGACCTAGTGAGCTACTTCCAAAAATTTGTCAATGCAACCTTATGGATCACAACTTTCACCTAGAAAAGTCCATGACCAGTTTGAATCAATCTCGGGTGTTTCCACCTAAAAAAACTTTACTGAACTGTCATTTTCCAAACCCACAATCTCTTGAGGCTTCATACCCGGACCTATGACCAATGGATAAGAAAGTCACAAGGTCCAACCATAAAGTTGTTCCTATTAAAGCAAATGATAACCTTTAGAACCTATTCCCTTTCCCCAAAATTTCTCTAAAGTCTCTTATGCAAAGAGATAACCACCTTTCTTAAATTGAAGTTCTTCGTTGTCTTCTGGAGTGCCAGGCTTCCTTGCTGCAGTAACTTTGTTTGCTTCCTAAGAAAAAATATTAAAAATTTTATAACTTCACTCCAGGATCATTCTTATTGTTGTTAGCACAACAAAACACTAACTCACTGCTTTGGACATGTCATCAGGAGAGATCAATCATGAGAAGCAGCATTATGGTTGGTGAAGTAGAGGACTAACAGGCTGTGGGAGAGCCTGGTGAGATTAATGGTCACAATAATGGACTTAAACATGCTAATTGTGCAGATGATGCAGGATCAGGCAAAATTTGCATCTGTTGCACACAAAACTCCATGAGTCAGAGTTTACTTGATGGTAACTAAGGACATCAATAACAACCACATAATAGGCGCTCCACAATGTCTGTGAAAGGCAAGAATAACAGGGCTTCCTGAGGTAGTTCAGAGCTAAGACCAGCAAAGGCTCCAGGTTAAACATCTAGATGAAAGAGAATAACTTCCACCCCTGTTTTCAAATATACTAATAGTTTTATAGAACAAATACCTAGGTCCCTCCTTTTCCAGCTCCTTATTCAAATATTTTGGCTCAATTTTCTTCTCAAGCTGGGACCCTTCTTTCTGTCTCTCCAGCAGTTAACCTTGCCTCAGTAAATGTTTATTTTACTTCCTGGATTAAGAAGTTCTAACACAGGGCTAAGCCCCAGTGGCATAGTGGTTGTGTGCGGGACTGTGGCTCACAGGGTTGGCGGTTCAAATCCAGCAGCAGCTCTCCAGGAGCAAGGCTGGGCTTCCTACTCCCACCAGAGCAGTGATCCCACCCCCCTCAAAAAAAAGAGAAGTCCTAACACAGGTCTTGCAACATGAGCCATGGGCAGCTGTGTGACCTTGACATATTACTTTACTTCTGAGCTTTGGTTTTCCTCACCAAAAGAGTGATCAAAATTAGCACCCAGTGCTGCTATGAAAATCAATTGAACTAATGTATAGGAGGTGCTCGACAAGAGCAAATACATACTCACTGTGGCTAGCCGCCATTGAGTTGATTCCAATTTATGATGTGCAGAATGTAACTACTCCATAAAATGTTCAAGCTTATGAAAAGATTGCCAGGCAGACTTCTGAAGTGCTGCTGCATGGAGCTGACTTCTCAGCTTTTGGTTAGCAGTGCAGCACTTAGTCATTTGGGCCACTCAGGAACTCCTAAAAGCAAACAAACGAAAAACTCCCCGCCATGAAGTCAATTCTGACTCGTAGCGACCCTTGATGTGAGCAGTTCATCATGCGCTATCTCTTATGGAGCGTTGGTGGGCTTAAACGGCCAGTCCTGTGAGGAGTATTCCAGCGTCTAACCCACAGCACCACCAGGGCTTTCAGAGACTCCATAAATGATTCCAAAAAGGGAAAGAGAAAAGACAAACTCGGCATTAGCGATTACTTTCTGTGTGATCAGGTTGTGCCTGGGCCTGTTTTTCCCATTTCTGCACTCAGGAAGCCCTGAGTAGGCATGGAAACAATTAGTCCAAGGAACTCATGAGCCACACAAAGCCAGGCTTCATGACCCGGAGATCAGAAGTAGGGGGTGCCCAGCTACCACCGACAATTGCTCTAAAGGGTATCACATTAGAATGTCTTGGAAAGAGTGGAAGAAAAATGTAGATCAAAAATCAAAAGCATAAAAAAAGACCAGGGTTACCGGTTGGATGGAGACAGATAGAATCCTCAACACTGTGGCCCTTACGTCATGTTTCAGGGACAGACCTGAACCCACCCATGTGACGCAATTTTCAGTCCAACAATAGGGAGATCTATAAGGGGAACAATAACACTAGTTGGAAACATACACTTTAATCACCCATTGGGGATCAAAAGAGCAGCATAAGAAGGTAGGATGGGAAAAGAAAACAAGGAGCGAGTGTTGCTACGTTTCACAGTAGTGATTACAATCAATGGCCTGAAACAAATGTGCATGAATGCTGAATGGAACATCTGTCACCTCTGTTGATCATTATCCAATAATTCACAAGCTAAACAAACGAAGGCCCCCTGCACACTCTTTTCTCTTTCTCGTTCTCTTCAAGGTTGTCATACTGTGATTGTTAATGAGAGGTCTCACTGAACCAGGGGGCAACAAATAATTCTTTTCAGGAATTTATAGAAATTACTCTGGCTACACCATTTTCCTGGGAAGCTACTTACCATATTATTTTCCGAAAGGAGGAAACAAGGGAAAGAGTGGGCCAAGGTTGGATTGTTGACAACATTTTTCTCGAGTGGTACAACTAACTAAATGCTATGAACTGAAAAATCGGTTGGTAGTTTGAACCCACCCACTTCAGAAGAAAGACAGACTCGCAACTTGCCAGCTCTGTGAAGCAAGAGTTGGGGTTGATCTTCATTGGAATAGACTCAATGTCAGCGGGATTTTTGTTTGTTTGGAAGCATTGTGTTTAGTTGATTACATTACTGTTTTCTATCTTGGTTTCCAAGTAGGAAAACTTGAAATGGCCTTGGATTTTCCCCTCGTAGGTTTTATTTATTTGTAACCTTTTATTGTGAATTGCATGAAGGTTTACAGAGCAGATCACCAGTTTTACATTCATGCAACAACGCATACACATTTTGTTCCCTCTCTCTGCAAGTCTCTCAAAGTAACATCACTTATTCCACCTCCTGCCTGCGTTCTGGTTTCCATTCTTCCTTTCATAATTTCCTGAAAGTTGTCCTTGGGTAAATGCTGTCCTTTTGCACTCAAATAGTTGATTATTCTAAGGCGTTTGTACCTCCCTAGTGTTATTGTTTCCCTGATAGAGCTGTCCATTGTTTAACTACAAATTGAGCCATGGGAGTGAGTTATTTCTAGACCTTCAGGGTGACCAAGGGCTATAGTCTTGAGAGTTTCATTAGTCTTTATGTAATAATAAGCTGGGTCTTTGAAATGATTTTTAGTTTTGTTTCACATTTTGCTTCCACTCTATCTAGGTCCTTCTAAAAATGCTCCAGAACTTTCAGAACATCTGGTAGTGGCAGCCAGACTCCTAGTGTTATTAGTCCCTCATGTTGTTAGTTCCAACTCCTAGCAATACATTGAACAAAAGCGCTGAATGTCCAGTCCTGCATCATCCTCACGATTGCTATCATGTCTGAGCCTATTGTTGGCAGCCACTGTGCCAATCCAACAGTTTCAGACTGCATAACCTTCAGTCTTCACTATTAAGACTCCAGTTGCTACTCACCAAAGTAGGATGTAGAACATTGTCTTTGAGGACTGTGTTAAGGCAATTGACCTAAGTTATATCTAGAAAGTCTGGAATGCCCCACCCTATTCACGAAAATATTTGTAGCAAAGGCAAATACAATGGCTTGACTTAGAGTGACTTTCACTATAATGTTGACATTTCTACCATGTACACTAAGGTCAACATGAGTCAGACTCAATTCAATGGCAGTGGGTTTATGGAAGTTAGAGTCATAAGAGACACAGAAGAAACGATTGAAAGTGCTACCAAGTGCAGAACAAGAAGAGACAAATACTCCTGCGTCACTCCTCCTCCTATGTTCCAATCATAGTCTTCTACCAGTTCCTCTCACTGGACAAAGCTGGATGTCCTCGAGCAGTCTTACCAGTCTAAGGAACTTTATCCTCTACACTGGTGCTATCTTCTTCTTCCCTGGCAACCCCGACCTGACCGGAAGGCAATGCTTAGGCTTTCCACCTGGATCCTCATTGTAGTATTTTTTGAATTTTAATTTGCTAAGACATTCAAGAAAAGTCATGCGTTCATAGAAAATTTTGAGAAATCAATTTTTTGTCATTTTCTAAATGGAATGCTTATAATTAGTAATTTCATTTACTAACCAATTACAGAGTGCCCATGATGAATCACATTATTGATTTAGATAGGTGGTTATTATTGTGTGTTGTTGAGTCAATTCTGAGTCAATCCTCTTTTGGACAGAGAAGGAATGCTCTTTAGCATTTCCTAGGCAGAAATCTGTATTGGAGAAATTTGCCAGGTCTTTACTCCATGGATCTGCTAGCGGGTTCAAACCATTAACCATTGCGCCACCAGGGCTTCTTCCTGGCACATTATTGGTACATGCTATGGACTAATTTGTGTCACCTTAAAATGTGTGTTGGAATCTTATTCCTTAAGCCTGTGGAGGTAATCCAATCTAGTGCAATGTAATCATTTCTCACAAAGTAATCTAATGTAAAGAATCTCTCAGCAATGTGATCCAGCAGCACTTCTAAGCTATGTGAAGATCTTATAGACATAGTCACAGAGCATACTAGAGAAGTCATTCCACATATGCATTTCCTATATGCCAAGGAACTAAGGAAGTCCCAAGGTTACTGACAAAGAAGGAAAAGGCATAGGTGAAACCCTGATTTCAATGTTTAACCTCCAATACTGTGAGAAAATGAATTTTGCTTCTTCAAGGTCACCCCTTGTGGCATTTGTATCACAAGAGCACTAGGTAACTAAGACATAACCTCTAAAATATTTATGTCCAATAAACCACTGATAGCTTCTCCAAAGAGTAACAGAGTCTTCCTGGAAAGAGGGTTTTGAGGGGAGGGTTTTGTGAAAATGAGTTTTGTGGAATGGTCTTGGACAAGCAGTGTTCTTCTTAGAAGAATAGTAAAACTCTGGGTCACTTACTTTAGATATATAATCAGGAAAAACCAATTATTAGAAAAAAACTCAGCATTATGTTTCATAAAATAGAAAATCAACAACAACAACAACAAATAAAACAAAACAGGAAAAGTCTCAATGAGATAGCCTCAGCAATGGACCCACACCTACCAATAGTTGTGAAGATGACAAAGAAGCAGACACCATTATGTTCTGATATACTTAGGGTCACCAAAATGAGTCAGAGCGGACTTGATGGCCACTAACAATAATGTGGCCCGGGGTGAACCAGCACTAACAAAGTGCCAGGCTTATAATAAATGCTCAAAGATGTATAATGATGATGACAGTGGGGGTGTGGGCCTGAGTGACTAAGCTCAGACATCTGAAGGCAAAGCTGGAGTAGGCAAACTACAGCCTTCCTTCCCAGCACTGCAATTCTAAGGCATTGCAAGAACCCTCCGAAGTATTTCTGTGCTGCTCCCTTGCCAAAGCAGTCAGATTGGGGTTCTGCAGCTGGCAGAAGCCTCAGTGCCACTACAGTAAGGAGATCCTTCAGGCTAATTACAGTGGGGCTCCCACTCTCGGAGTTTCCAGTGAGACCTGTAGGGCAATGACAACTCTGATCAGACCAGAACCATAAACATCCCCCACAAATGCCCCTCACTTCTTACTTGACTTGACTTTCAGTTGATTTCTGTGTGTGGGCGGGAGGGGGTGGAGGCTATCTTTCAAATGAAATAAAGGAAGGGGTTCCTTGTTTTGCAAGATGATGCTGACGGAGCAGTTGCTGGCTCTGCTGCTATTTACAGCTGATCTGATAGCATTTTACTTTGTTCCTGTGGCCTGAAAGCTCCAGAATTTCCTGTTCCCACCCCTTTCCTGTGCCTTGTCTTCCTTTACTTTAAACTCTTGAATCCCTTGATGCCACAATTTCCTCATAAATTCCCAAGGGCTGCTGGGAAGGGAAAATTCTGCTGCCTAATAATCCAAGCCAGCAGTTATGAAAACTGGTTCTGGTCGCTGTGACCCTACGTACAACAAAAATGACACACTGCCTGCTCCTGTGCCGGCTGCACGTTGGAGCCCATTGCTGCGTCCACGTATCAATCGTCTCCATGAGAATCTTCCTCTTTTCTCACGACTCTCGAACCAAGTAGGATGTTCTTTTCCAGTCTGTGTTATCTTGTGCCCTAATCCACCCCTGAGATTGGTGGCAAGACTCCCAGCCAGCTGGTGGCAGCAGTGACCTGAGTGCTAGTGCCATTTTCTGGGAAAGCTTCTTCCCAACAGGACACACAGAGAAGAAAGGGCTGCCCCATGTGTCTACGCACGACTCCAGGGCATGGGGAGCAGTGTGTCAGAATCAAGTGTAGGCACTTTATTTTTGTTTTGCTTTGTTGCTGTTGTTTTTTTTCACAAAACACTGCCCCCTAGTGGGAGTAGGAGGCCCAGCCTTGCTCCTGGAGAGCTGCTGCTGTATTTGAACTGCCAACACTGTGGGCCGCAGTCCATCAGCACTTTATATATACACTATCTCACCTAATCCTTAAAAGCACTCTTTGAGATAAGTGCTATTATTACACCTGCCCCACCTTATAAATGTGGAAAACAATATCTGGTGCCTGTAAATAACCTCCCCAATGGTACCTCTTGCCATCCAGCTGATTTTTCCTCATGGCAACCTCAGAGAGAAAATTCCCTAGGGTTTAATGGTCTGTAATTTTTATGGAAGTTCATTACCAGTACTTACTTATAAGGCAATACCAAGTGGGTTTACACTGTCCATCATTTGATTTGTAAATCATTTTTGCCACCTAGGCATTCTCCAGTGTGACTCAGTCATTGAGTGGCAAAACAGATCCCAGTGTCTAAACTACAAATACTTACTGCATTTTTACACAAATAGCACATGCCACAAAAGTTTTTGAGAACTGCGCACTCTCCTTTGCATAGTTTTCCATGAACACTGTGTGTGTGTATGCATTAGTTAGGTTGGCACCTTATTTTTGAAAAATATACTAAATCGTCTGTACAGGCCATTCTTGTTTGTAGAACTTGAATTGAGAGAAAAGTGGTTAGAAACAGCTGTGATTTTGCAGGCCACAACTAATTTGAGGAGCCTATGTTTGTTGGTGGTTGGAGAAAACTTTTCTCCTTTCTTTTTGCAACGTTGTTTTTAATTTTTAGTTCCAACTATGAGAAAGAAAGCTATTCCCATATGTAAACTTCCAACACCTCAGGATAGGATGCCAGATAGTGATCAAGAAGTAGCATTCACTCTGTGAAACTGACCCACAGCTGTTTCCTGGCAGGCTGCCCCTGGGTATGGGGGAAGGAGATTCCCTGCCTCCCCTGCTCCACAGACACACAGGGACGATGAGAGGAGCAAGACCCCAGGAGAGAGTACCTTAACCCCTTCCTCAGCCAGAGGACTTCAGCACAGAGGGGTTTGAGCTTGCTTATTGGTCTTTCTTCATTGTAAGAGTTAAGGCAGAAACTAAATAAAGAAGCAAGAATGTGGCCTCCAAAGAGAAAAATCTAGAAGGAACTCTGATGGCTTTTTGCCAAAGTCAGGTGGCTAACCTCTGACCCACCCAATGTCAAAAGTGTGATGACAGGAGAATAGAGGGAAACTATGATTTTCTGGGACTTGGGTTTGAACAACCTATGCCTTTACACAGATAGAAAGGATTAATTGGATAAGTATGGGGGAGAACAATGGGCTGCTGCCCCTGCTGCCAGAGTGGACTTCGTCAAGTTGAAGGAAGGGGAGTCATGCAGTACCAGCTCATCGTACAGGCCTTCCTGTTGTTGCAAAGAGGCTTCAAGCTGGCCCTGATGCCCCGTGACCCCACGTACAATAAGAAGGGCACACTGCTGACACGTTGGAGCCCATTGCTGCGTCCACGTATCAATCGTCTCCATGAGGACCGTCCTCTTTTTCCACGACTCTCGAACCAAGTAGGATGTTCTTTTCCAGTCTGTTGTTATCTTGTGCCCCAATCCACCCCTTAGATTGGTGGCAAGACTCCCAGCCAGTTGGGGGCAGCATGACCCGAGTGTCCCGTGCCATTTTCTGGGAAGGTCTCTTCCCAACATGACACACAGAGAAGAAAGGGCTGCCCCATGTGTCTACGCAGGACTCCCGGGCGTGGGGAGCAGTGGAAAGATGCAGGCACTTCAGCACCAAGAGAAGTTAGGCCCAGATGACCGAGGAGAGGATAGCTTTGCAGCAAGCTGTGAGGACAGATGGGTTAGGGGCTCTACAAGGTCTCAGTGAGTCCCCAAGAAATTAGAAATTTCCCTGGGAGAAAATGTAAGCTCTAAGTTGCCTGAGATGGCATTTCTGTCACCTGGTGAATTAGGAAGGAGCCCTGGGGGTGGAGTGGTTCTCCATGGGTCTGTGATCCCCGTGGCTCACGGTTTAAAAGCACCAGCCGCTCTGGGGGAGAAAGACTGGACTTTCTATTCCTGTAAACATCACAGTCTTAGAGACCCACACAGAGTCAGTATGAGTCGGCATTGACTCAAGGGCAGTGAGTTTGGGTTTTGGTTTGAGTGAATTAAGGACTCAGAATCAATGGAATGATAAAATAAGGCTCTCCCTAAAGCCCGCTGCACTTGCAGACTGAGAACTGGACCTGCTCCGACCTGGTTCTGCTCGCAGAGCATGAGCACCAGCATTCTCAGCACCCCAGCTTGGGGCGAGATAAAGAGAAGAGCTTCACGTCTCCATACCGGCCCCTTCGCCAGAGACCAAAGGACCTGGGCAGTGTTTGGTTACTAGAGACATAAACCAAATCAAACCCATGGCCACTGAGTCCTTCCATTCTGACTCACAGAGACCTGTAAGCTCTGAGACTCAATCTTTACAGGAGCAGACCGCTTTCCCTCTTTGCTGAGAACCAGGAAGGAGATGACTATGTGAATGGTGTGTCTTGGTAGGTTATGCTGGGCTTCGATCACCAATCCCTTCTCAGGAGAAAGATGAAGTTTTTAGTCCTGTCAATAATTACACTCTTGGAAACAAGAGAGGCAGTTGTACCCTGTTCTGTGAGGTCAGCATGAGGTGGAGTTGACTTGATGGCGGTGGGTTTGGAGTGAGTGAGATGCCATGCAGTTAGATTTTGACTCCTCATGATCCCATGGGTCACAAAATAGAGCTGCCCCTCTGGGTTGCCTAGGCAGCCCTCTTTGCAGAAACAGGCTGTCAGGTTCTCACTCTTGGAGCCACTGGATGAGTTCAACCAGTAACCTTTCAATTAGCAGCTGAGCACTTAACTATCGTGCCATTAGGTCTTTAGATGATACATAAATATAACCGAGCAGAAGGAAAGGGCATCAAACAACAATACTTTTATTGCATGGCAGCTTTCACTGGAAAACCCAGTTTCAACATGACAAGAACTTATCTTGCATGTAAAAGAATGTTTTTTTTTAATACCCTAAATTATCACCCCTATCTCATAAAAGCAGGGCCATTAAAAAAGAGAGCAAGGTCTAGAATTGACTAGTTTCCAAAAGTACAAAAGAATGGGTGCTATAATAAGATTTGGAGGAAAGGGACGTGGGGAGGGAGGGGAAATATGAAGAGCTGATAGCAAGGGCCTAAGTTGTAGGCGGATGTTTTGAGAATGATGATGGCAACAAATGTACAAATGTGCTTGCCATACAGTAGATGTATGTATTGATTGTGATAAGTGTTACATGAGTCCCCAATAAAATGATTTAAAAAATGAAAAAATAAAATGTGGTGAAGAATGTAGTGTCTAGCAGATAAAATGTGGTGAAGAATGTAGATGGTATGTGGCTAGCAGATAAAACAGTGTCTGAGGTCTTAGAGGCTTGTTTTAAAGTCATCCATATAAGTTAGGTGTCAAATAAGTATGCATGGAAGAAGCACACCATCATCAGTCACCGAAGAATGGAAAACCATACAATCTGAAACATAAATAGGGATTAGTATCAGAGCCTAAATTGTGAGAATCCAATGTATAGAATGCTATGCTTGACAGTGGGAGCTCAAAATTCATTTGTGGAATTACATAGGAAGTAAGTCTCCTGAGAGCTCCCTCTATCTACGACTGAGGAATGAGAGGAAAGTGGTTACTAAACAGAGAGCTTGGAAAGATGAGTATAGAAAATTAAAGGTCGTGGGGAGGAGACAAGCCAGTCAGGGTGCAGTATAGCAATGATGCCATATGCAACTTTCCTCTAGTACTCAATGCCTCCTCCCCCCCCCCCCACCATCATGATCCCAGTTATACTTTACAAATCCAGCTAAACCAGAGGATGTACACTGGAAAAGATAGGAACTGGAAACACGGGGAATCCAGAACAGATGATCCCTTCACGACTAGTGCTGAGAGTGGCGATACTGGGAGGGTGGAGGGAAGGTGGGGTAGAAAAGGGGAACCTACATAAGGATCTACATTTAACCTCCTCCCTGGGGTACAGTATCACAGGGAAGTGGGTGAAGGGAGACATCAGACAATATAGGATATGATAAAATAATGCTAATTTATAAATTATCAAGGGTTCCATGAGGGAGGGGTGAGCAGGGAAGGAGGGCAAAAAAGAGGAGCAGATACCAAGGGCTTAAGTAGAAAGCAAATGTTTTGAGAATGATGAGGGCAATAAATGTACAAATGTGCTTGAAATACAATGGATGGATTGTGATAAGAGGTGTATGAGGCCCCAATCAAATATTTTTTAAAAAAGAAAGAAAATCAAAGGTGTAAATCTGATTTAAATAGATAAAACTTTGTCAGTAATTCCCCTTTATGATGCTTGCTGGGCCTGATCTGGTTCTGAAAATTTTCTGTACTTTTGATTTGTATGGCTCCATTTGGTTTTTGCTTGTCCATATTATGGTGTATCTCAGAGGTGTGGTGTCATTGGAGGTCACCCTCTGGAAGGTGTGTTAGGTTTTTGCATTTTCCAATATATGAAGCCCAGAATTGATAAACCTATAGAGACAAGCAGCAGAATAAGGGTTTCAGGGGGAGGAGGCAGTGGTGGAGCAGAGGTGAAGGGGAGATAATGTCCGTGCAGGACAAGGAGTCCATGTAGAAAGAGAACGTTTGCTCCTAGGGGGACGAACAACAGAAAAGTGGGTGAAAAGCAACAGAAGATGATGTAAAATATGAAAATAATAATCTATAACATATCAAGGGTTCATGAGGGAGGACAGGCAGGGGAGGGAGGGGGGAAATGAGAAACTGATATCAAGGACTGAAGTAGAAAGAAAATGCTTTGAAAATGATGATGGCAGCATATGTAAAAATATGCTTGACACAACGGATAAATGTATGGACTGTGATAAGAGATGTAAGAGCCCCCAATAAAAGTATTTAATTAAAAAGCAGCCTGCCTCTCTCCACTGCCTGCCCCTCAGTGCCAGACGCTCTCCCTCATCATGTAACCCCCTGCCCACCTCAAACCTGCCTCACAGAAACCTGCTTCATACCAGCCTGCCTCTATCCAGGCTGCTGCTCGCCTGTCTCCCTCTCCACGTGGACCATCTAGCGGGGTGTAGAAGCCGACTTTTCATCTGTAACCACATAAGCTAAATGCACTATAAATAATCAGCTTGAGATTCTGCAAGTCAGTTTCAATAAAGTTCAATTCATTTGAAAAAAAATGTATTTAATTATAAAAAGAAAGAGAATGTTTTGAAGCTGACTGTGGTAGCAATTGTTCAATTTTGCCTGACATGATTGAACTATGAAGTGATATATATGTGTATGTACATATATTTTCATATGTATATGAAAAAAGAGTTTTCTAAAGAAATGTGTCATGTGATATCTATACTTATATTGACCTTATATATCTCATTTGTCCACAGGCCACAGAGCATGGCCTTTTTCAGACTGAAACATCCATTTATTTTAATATTATTTAATATCATTTAATATTATAGGTTAATGATCCAAAACAAAATTTGAACTGATTGAATACACAATTTGGCATTAGGGAGAAAATAGATCTTTTTCCAACTGAAAATATATATTTCTTTTATTTTTTTATCCCCAACAATTTTAGTGGGGGCTCTTACAGCTCTTATAACATTCAATACATCATTTGTATTAAGCATATTTATACACATGCTGTCATCTTCATTTCCAAATATTTTCTTTGAGCCCTTGGCATAAGCTCTTCTTTCCCTCTCCTTTTTTTTTTTGACATCACTGCCCTCAGGTGGTGGGAGTAGGAGGCCCAGCCTTTGCTCCGTGGAGCTGGAATCGTCCCCCTCCTTTTTAAATAAATCTATTTATTTTATTTTCTAAGGTTTTTTTTCCCTTACTATGTTTAAGACTTGCCTGAACAACAGCTAGTCTTCAGAATCCTTTGCTGAGAACTGTTTGATGTTCTGTTGACTAAGGAGGAACTTGAGGGTTGAAGAATAGATTAGCATTTCAGTTTTTGACTTTAGACTATTTTTGTTTCTTTTGGGGGGCATCACTGTCCTCTGGAGCCTTGCTCCTGGAGAGCTGCTGCTGGATTTGAACTGCCAACCCTATGGGCCGCAGTCCCGCACACGGCCACTGCACAACTGGGGCTCAGCTTAGACTATTTTTAAAGTAAAAATTTAAGTGTTCCAACTGATAAATCTCAAATGCTTCCAGGGCACAGTGCCTTAAAATGTGATTCCTGAATAGTGGAACTTAGGGATGCCTCAGCGCTTCTTATAGAAGTGAGCTTTTAAGCACATTTTAAGTACAATGTGTCTACATGTTTTGAATAGTTTGTCTTGTTTTTCTTTTGTTCAATTTTGTCTCACTTTTTTCCTTTAATTCTTTTTGATAAACCCATGATTTTACATACTCAAGGGAAAAAAATTCCTCAAACTTGCTATCATTACTTGTCAAATCAAACACTAGGAGGTCTTGAAGGGAGGGTCCTAGGACACTGCCAACATTTGTACAGTCTCTTCTTATCACTTGAAATCATCACTCTTATGTGGGCATATGCAACAACTTTCTTTTTTGTGTGTGGGCATCACTGCCCTCTGGTGGGTGTGGGAGACCCAGCCTTGCTCCTGGAGAGCTGCTGCTGGATTTGAACCACCAAGCCAGTGGACTGCAGTCCTGCACTCAACCACTACGCCACCAGGGCTCAGCCCATAACTTACTTTCTTCTTTCTTTTTTTTAATCTCAATTCATGTTCCTATTGTTTTTTTATTTTCAAAAACATTCCACCATTTAATCACATCAAGCAGTATTGTTCGATTGCTATCACCATCAATTTCAAAACATTGTTTTCCTTCCTGAACTCCTTGACATCAATTCCCTTTTACATCCTCCCCTGTCACCACCACCACCACTACCACTGTACACGCGCCCCCCACCTCCCCCCCGAAACACTTAGTCTACTTGCTGTATTCTCGTTGTTCCTATAGGTTTAACAATTCTGGGTTTCATATACTGAAAAAAAAATAGCAAAAATTCAAGAGTGTGACTCCCAATGATAAACCCTATTATGAACAACAAAAAACAAAAATATAGACAATGTCAAAAACCAAATTAGGCATAATGTACAATCAGAGACGGGGATCACCTGACACAGTTTACCTGTTTAAGTCACATTTGTCCCTTTGATCTTCTAGCGTCATCTCTCCAATGCACTCTGTTTAATAAGTTTCCTCTATCATGGATAGAGGGAAATCACCAAAGGCTCATTTATAAGGTATTCCCACAAATATATCTTGGGCTCCAACTGTCATCCAGACCCTTCTGCAAACCAGATTCTCACAATTTGCTCTCGGATACTATTCCTTCCTTTGATTTCAGATTACACGACTTCCTGTTTGTTGGTGATGGATGGTGTGCTGCGTCCATGTGGAGGTAGCTGACATCTCACATGGCTGCTTGTTTTGAAAAAAGCTTTTAAGACCCCAGACACCATTCCACGTGAGTGTTGGCCCTTTCTGCTTTCTTCATCACATTTGCTGCAGCACCCATATCTTCGGTGTCCCTTACCTCAGGGCAAGAATGGAGCAGGGCCGTGATATAATAACTGGTTGCCCTGAGCTTGGAGATAGGGTTTAGTGTGAGTCAGAAACCCATTTCTGAATCTATGTTGTTGGGGTTTTGTTATTGTTGCTATTTTTAATCTGTCTCTGATTCCCTTTCAAAACCTCCTTGTTAATGTATGATAGAGATTCAGATGGATCATCCCCCTGCGGCTTAATGATCTTCCGTTAATATTGTCTCAATTAGTCCCTGGTACTATTTTTTTTTAAGTCCTATTGAGAGAAGGATATTGGGTCAGTGTAGTACCTGAACAATTATTCACTTGTACAGAATTGTTGGATGCTATTTCAACAAACAATGGGTGATAATTGTCATGGAAATCTACAATAATATTCGCTGAGAATGTCAGTCACAGGCTTGCCTGAAAAAATGCATAACTAAATACAGCATATAAGGCACTAATGTAGCGAGACCATGTTTGTCAGCCTACGAACAGTTGAACAAGCTCGGTACAGCTGTCTTCCGCTAATTTCAGACACCATGAATTTTCTGCCTCAGGTTACAAGGGTGCTGAGGTAGCGGGTGACTAACTTTGGAGACACTGTTTACAGCGTGATGGAGCCCCGGGGCCACCCACGGTGGTTAAAGTGCTCGGCGGTGGCCACCGTGAGGGAGAAAAATGTGGCCGTCTGCATCCATCAATATTTACAGACTTAAAACTTTCTGGGACAGTTCTGCTCGGGCCTGTAGGGCTGCTGTGAATTAGAATCAGCTGGACTTCAGTGGGTTCTTACTGTGTGGACTCTTAGCAAGGAGGCCTGACACCCTGTGAGTTCACAGCTGCAGCTGCTTTGGTTTCCTTGGCAACCAGAATCTCGGGGATGCCCCTCAGACAGAGCTTCCCCCAACGCTGAGTTGATGCGATAGCCATAGTAAGAGCATCCTGAGGTTCTTAGTATGGTTTGTGGATTTAAATGAAACAAAGGATTTTCTCAGCTTTTAAATTCCGTTTGGATCTGCGGCTTTGGACTGGGAATGAGTTGTTAGCGGAGGTGGGGGCGGGTGGGGGCAGGTTTGGTGGGAAGGAAGCCCAGGGCAGGGCCTCCAGATGGGCTTCTTCCACCCAAGAACAGGGTCTGTCTTGCAGGAGGGTGCTCGCTCTTCTTAAACTGGAGGCGGGAAGCGAGGGAATCCCCAACATCTTACCCATTTTAGCTTCCTTTCATCAATTGATGTACTTGGTATGCCTTCTTTTTATTACAAATGTTTTTTAATCCCCCTTTACTATTCTGAAACAAAATGTATAGATAAAATAACTGGTCTGCATGCTCCATATGAGTGTGAAAAAAATGACTTAGTATACTGTTGTTAATAAAGGAATACACTTTTTAACATGTACTTTGGCATCACAAGGGTTGCTATCTGTTGTTCAGTGCAGTAACTCATGTTTTCATCCACCCAGCCCATACAAAGGCCTTCAAGTTCGTTGCCGCCAAGTTAGTTCTGCTCCTGGGAGTTTCAGAGACTAAATCTTTAGGCCAAAAGAAAGCAGTTTCTTCCTTCCCCAGAACAGCTGGTGGTTTTCAACACCTGATCTTGCAGTTCACAGCTCAAGGCATAATAATCCTTAGTAATATGTATTGTCACTTTTAATCATAAAATGATGCTATAAAGTATTGTGATGTGCTTAAATGCAATTTATTATATAAACACTAACAAGATTCTTTTGTAAAATTACATTATTTTAAAATTATTGGTAACTGAATGGAAAAAATTTCTTAAACTTACCCTTCTTTTCCCACTGATTACTACAGGTGGCACAGCGATTAAAGAGATTATCTGCTACCTCAAAGAACCAGTCAGTCTCTCCCAGGAAGAAATATGTGCAGTCTGTTTTTCTAAAAGATGCATAGACAAAAATTAAAAAAAATTAAAAAGATGCATAGACTTGGACAACTTATCAGAGAGTTCTAATTTGTCTCTTAGGTTCTCTATCAGAGCAATTTACTAGGCACCCCATCAGACTCAACCAGAAATCACTGTTAAAGGTCAACAAACAGTCCTTGAACTATTTACAGGCTTTTCTTTTCTTTTTTTTTAAATCCTTTTTGGCTGAGCCCTGGTTGCGTAGTGGTTGTGTATGGGTTGTGTATGTCAACAGGGTTGACAGTTCAAATCCAGCAGCAGCTCTCCAGGAGTAAGGCTGGGCTTCCTACTCCCACCAGGGCAGTGATGCCACACACACACACACACACACACACACACACACACACACACAATCCTTTTCGGACCAAGCTCTGTCTGGTGCCCTGTTTTGTTTTGCTTTGTTTTGATTCTAATTCTCAGTAGAGTTATTGATAAACATCCACAAATAATAACTACTACATTATTGTTGCTAAAACTCTGGCAAGTCTGACAAAATCAGCAACTATAAGAACGCTGATATCCAGTAGATTGGTCTGAGGGGCTGGCCCCAATCTCAACTATGTGGATAGCTGCCACTCCTCCCAGAAGAATGTACTTCTGAGGGCTCTGAAGCTGCAGTTCTGGGAGAAGGACATCTTATTCAGAGCACATGGGAGCAAATGAAGGGGAGGAAGAGAGAGTGGAGCACATACTGGCCACCCAAGCCCTGAGGACGATGTCCCCGCTCCGAGCAGCCAATCCACAGAGAGGACCTTATGGCTGCCTCCCCTGTGAGACACGACATCCCTGCCTGACCCATAGCCCTACAGGAGACAACACTGGAGACACATGAGGGAATTGCGCCCTAGCTGACCCCACCACACTGAGGTGAAACACTAAGGACATGCAACAGGACAGCAAGGGGCAGAGCAAAGTAGTCCCGAGGGAGTACCAAGAATACACTTTGGGACCATTGCATGGCATCCCATCAAACACAATCAGAAAACACTGCTAAAGGCCAACAAATAGGCCTTGAACTATTTACAGGTTTTACTTTCTTTCTTTCTTTCTTTTTTAAATCATTTTCAGTCCAAGTTCTGTCCGGTGCTCTGTTCCATTCCTCTGGTGACCCCAGTCACTTATCAAACCCCAACAGTCAACATGGTAAAGCAGATCAATAGCAAGAAACATCTTCAGGCAGACCTGAGCAGTGCTGGAGAGAAGCTCATAGTGGTTGACTTCTCAGCCACGTGGTGTGTGCCTTGCAAAATGATCAAGTCTTTCTGTCATTCCCTCTGTGAGAAGTCTGGCCAGGTGGTCTTCCTGGAAGTTGATGTGGGGGGCCACCAGGATGTTGCTTCGGAGTGTGAAGTCCAGTGCATAGCAGTATTTCAGTTTTATAAAAAGGGACAAAAGGTGGGTGAATTTTCTGGTGCTAATAAGGAAAAACTTAAAGCTATCATTAACGAGTTATGTTAATTATGTTTCCTGAAATTGTATTTACAAAAAAAGAAGAATCAAGTATGAAGACTAAATACCCAGCTACCATCTGATTATAAATGACAATAAAATATTAATTCTACCCTTTAAAAATCATTTTTCTTTTGTTGTTTTGTTTTCTTTTGTTGCTTTGTTTTGCTCTGTCTTGTTTTTGTGCATGTTATTATTTCTGCAGATCTATCTAGACAAGATAGGCTGGATAAACACTCTGAAGGAGAAAACAAGGAGAATGACAGTTCTGGTGGGACATGGGAGACGGGGGAGTGGAGAAAAAGAAGTAGTATTAACAAACCCAGGGACAAGGGAACAACAAGTGATCCAAAATAGGTGGGGAGGAGGGTGTAGGAGGGATAAAGGGAATGTGAGAGGAATTACTGAAACCCAAATGAATGCTGAACATAATAGAGGGACAAGAGGAAAGTAAAAGAAAATAGAGAACTAGGAGGCAAAAGACATTGATAGAGGTCTAAATACTGGCATGTACATATGAAGCTATATTTATATATGAGGATGGGAAATAGATCAATGTGCATATATTTATAGGTTTAATATTAAGGTAGCAGGTGGACATTGGGCCTCCACTCAAGTACTTCCTCAATGCAAGAACACTTTGTTCTATTAAACTGGCACTCCATGATGCTCACCTTCCTGACATAATTGCTGAAGACAAAGCAGGTATATAAGCAAATGTGGTGAAGAAAGCTGATAGTGGCCAGCTATCAAAAGATATAATGTCTGGGGTCTTAAAGGGTTGAAGATTAACAAGTAGCCATCTAGCTCAGAAGTAACAAAGCCCACATGGAAAAGGCACACCAGACTGTGTGACCATGAGGTGTTAGGTATTAGGCATTAGGCAGGTATTAGGCATTAGGTATTAGGCATCAAAGAACTAAAAATTATATCATTGCAAATGAGGGGGAGGTACATATTGGGTACCCAAAGCCCATCTGTAGGTAATGGGATATCCCCTTAAATAAGGATCACAGGGAGTAGACCAGACAGTCAGGGTGCAGTATAGCAACAATGAAACCTATAACTTTCCTCTAGTTCCTAAATACTTCTTTCCTTCACTTCCCCCTCACTCTCATGGTCCCAGTTCTACCCTATGAATCATCTAGACCAGAGCATGTACACTAGTACATAAAGGAACGGGTGTAGCTGGAGTATGATTAGAACTTGGATACAAATGAAAACTTCAAGGATACACATTGGAGGTCAAAATAATCTGCAAACAGGTGTTTTGACAATCAAGGAGATGTTATTGATATAGAGTGTTATTCTGGAGTTTGCTTTGCTTCTGTTCTTTGCTTTGTAGATTATATTTTCACAGCACCTGTTTTTTTAGATAATGTTGTTTAATGTTATCAAATTTTTAAAGATTCTGAGTAAATGCAACTAGGCACATATTCCCAAATTTGAGTATGTATCAAAAGAAAGGACACAGCTCAGTTCTTTGCTGCATTCCTGAGAGAACTGCAGTCCTCTGCGTTCTCATTCCATGGTGTGCTTCTCGTTCCTCTGTGTCTCCATTCATTTACAACAACAAACTGGAAACACAGGGAATCCAGGACAGAGGACCCCGTCAGGACCTGGAGGGTGGAGGGAGCCTAGGGTAGAAAGGAAAAACTGATTACAAGGACCTACATATAACCTCCTCCCTGGGGGATGGACAACAAACAGAAAAGTAGATGAAGGGATATGTCAGAAATTGTAAGATATGACAAAAATAATAGTTTATAAATTATCAAAGATTCATTGGGGAGTGGGAGGGAGGGGGAAAACAAGAAGTTGATACCAAGGGCTCAAGTTGAAAGCAAATATTTGGAGAATGATGATGGCAACAAATGTACAAAAACATATGCTTGACAGAATGGATGTATGTATGGATTGTGATAAGAGTTGTATGAGCCCCCAATAAATTGATTTAAAAAGCCCAAAACACTGGTACAATGAAAACAGCAGCACATGCTTGTATCAAGTGCAGATAAAATAACATGTTATTCAAAGTATCATTGCAATAATGACAACTCCCGCTGAAGTGCACTCAAAAATTCAAAAAGCAGATTAGCAGAGAATTAACCTTGTAGGTATACAGATACATTTAATTTGAGCTAAGTGTTTTGTTCTTATAATTAACTACAGGTAATTTCAATAATTTCCTGTCCCTCCTGGGACAGGAGGGAGATGGAAGGAAATAGAGGGAAGAGCTAGAGGGCAAAGAGCAGTTGTAGAAGTCTAAACATAGGTATGTACATACATACATACATACAACTATCTAGTACAAGGTGGGAATAAATTTAAGAACATATCTATAGGTCAAGTACTATAGTAGCAAAGTGGACCTTGGGTCTTCACCCTGGTGTTCCCTCAATGCAAGAATACTTTGTTATATGGATCTGGTATTCCTCGATGCTCACTGGCCCAACACGATCACTGAAGTAAAATAGGTGCACAAGCAAATGTGGTGAAGAAAGCTGATGGTGCTCAGCCATCATAGGATGTATCGTCTGGGGTCTTAAAAACATGAAGATAAACAATAGACCATTTACTTGGGAAGAGACCACACCCACACAGAAGAAACAGCCAGCGTGGCCACACGGTGGTGGAAGGTCTAGGCAAAACACATATATCACTGTGCTCATTGAGGACATGTGTAGACCATATGTGTAGCCATAGGAGAAGCTGTGCGATCATGAGGTGCTGAAACAATCTGGCATCAGGCATCAAAGAACAAAAACCAAAATCAATGGACCAATTGACTCCCGATATCGCTGAAGACAAATGGATACAGAGGCAAACAGAGTAGGAGAAACGATGGTGCCCAGTTACCAAATGATTGAATGTCTGAACTCTCAAAGACTTGGAGATAATTGAGTTACCATTCAGCACAGAAACAGCAAAGTCCACATGGAAGAAGCACACCAGCATGCATAATCAAGAGGGGCCGAAGGGAGCAGATATCGAGCATCAAAGAACAAGAATCTCATCATTATGAATGAGGGGGAGAACAGGATGGGGGCCTAAGGCCCACTGGTTGGTAATTGGTCACCCCTTTACTCGGGAGTCACGGGGTGGAGACAGATCAGTCAAGGGGCAGCCGTGCAGTGATGATGCATACAAATTTCCTCTAGTTCCTGAAGCCATCCTCCCCCAACCATCATGGTCCCAACTCTACCCCACAAATCCAGATGGGCTGGAGTGGGTTTACTAGTGGAGAGGTGAGCTGGGGATGTGGGGAGACCAAGATGGTTGAGCCCCTTCAGTCCGGTGGTTAGATTGGAGCTGTTGGAGGGGTAGAGAGAGGGTGGGGTGGAGGGAATGCAAGGGTGAATCCCCTCTGACCAAGGATGAGGAATATGAAGAGTCTTGCAGAGGACATTGCAAAGTGAATCATTGAAAATGCAATGATTTAACAACTTGTCATTTGATTTCTCTATTTACCCAATTTATATTTGGTCCAGGTTTTTAAATATTTTCTACTTTCTTTTCTGTTAAGGGTTGCCTCTGCTTTATTTTATTATTATTGTTAGATTTTTTGGGTATGTTTTTGTTTCATCTCTTATTATTGTTTTTGCATGTTTTTCTGTATACAAAATCTAGTATAGTACACTGTTAGAGACAATAATTGAACTAATAGTTTCTTGGTGGTATGGCAGAGGAAGTTGGGGGGAATAGGGAGTTAATAACAACAAGAACAAGAAAGAAGAAAATGTCCTAAAATTGTTTGTGGTAACTCATAACTGTTGAATTGCATGCTATATGGATTATGTGCCAATAAAATCTTTGTTAAAAAATAAAATAAAAAGATAAAAAAATAAATAACCAACTTCTGACAGATTGCACACAAAATCATTTTATTGGAGGCTCATACAGTTCTTTTGAAAATACATACATACAAACATTGTATCAATCACATTTGCACATTTGCTGCCATCATTTTCAAAACATTTTCTTTCTACTTGAGCCATTGGAATGAGCTCCTCATTTTTCCCTCCCCACCTTTCCTCCCTCAAGAACACGTGATAATTTATAAATTATTATTTTTTCATGTCTTATACTAACTGATATCTCCCTTTGTCCACTTTTCTGTTGTCCTTTCCCTAGAGAAGGGATCATGTGTAGATCATTGTAATTGGTTCCCCCTTTCTACCCCACCTTCCCCAGACCCTCTTGGTACCACTATTCCCAATATTGCTCCTGAGGGGTTTATCTGTCCTTGATTACCTGTGCTTCAGCTCTTATCTGTACCCACGTTCATGCTCTGTTCTAGCTAGATTTGTAAAGTAGAATTGGGATCATGATAGTGGGGGTGGGAGAAAGGATTAAAGAACTAGAGGAAGGTTGTTTTTTTAAATCATCATTTTATTGGGGGCTCATAAATCACTTATCACAATGCATCCATACATATACTATGCCAAGCACCTTCCCTGCCTGTTGTTATCATTCTCCAAATCTCTGCTTTTCCACTTGAGCCCTTGATAGCAGCTTTTCATCCCTTCTCCTCCCTACCCACTCCCCCCTGCCCCACCACCCTTCAATATGTTATAAATTATTATTATTTTGCCATATCTTACACGGCCCAACATCTCCCCTCGCCCACTCCTCTGATATCCATCCTCTAGGTAGGAGATTCTGTGTAGATCCTTGTAATTGGCTCCGCCTCTCTACCCTCCCTTCCCTTACCCATCTGATAACTCACTCCACTCTCACCACTGGTCCTGAGGGGCTCATCTGTCCTGGGTTCCTCATATTTCTAGTTCCCATCTGTACCAGTGTACTTCTTCTAGCCCAGCTGGATTTGTAAGGTAGAATTGGGGTCATGATAGTTGAGAGGAGGAAGCCTTTAAGAACTAGAGAAAAGTTGTATGTTTCATTGCTACTTCACTGCACCCCGCCTGGCCCGTCTCCTCCCCGCAATTCTTCTGAAAGCAGTATCCATTTGCCCACAAATGAGCCTTGGATCTCCATTCTGTTCTCCCCCTCATTTGTAGTGATATGCTTCTTCTTCTTCTTCTTCTTCGATGCTTGATGCCTGCCCCCTTCGACCCCTGGTGCCCATACAGGCTAGTGTGCTTCCTCCATGTGGGCTTTGTTGTTTCTGAGCTGGACGGCCGCTTGTTTATCTTCAAGCCTTTAAGATCCCAGATCCCTTATCATTTGGTAGCTGGGCACCATCAGCTTCCTTCACTCTGTTTGCCTCTGCACCCATTTGCCTTCAGTGATCATTTTGAGAGGGTGGGCACACAATGATATCATTTTTATTCTTTGATGCCTGATATCTGATTCTTTCAATACTCCATGGCCACACTGACTGGTATGCTTCTTCCATGTGAGCTTGGCTATTTCTCAGATAGATAGCCATTTGTTTATCTTCAAGCTTTTAAGATCCCAGATGCTATATCCTTTGATATCTGGATGCCATCAAATTTCTTCACCACATTTGTGTATGCACCCATTTGACTTCAGTGATCGTATTGGGCCAGTGAGCATCATGGAATACCAGATTCACATAACAAAGTGTTCTTGCATTGAGAGAGCGCCTGGGTGGGGCCCAAGGTCCATCTGCTACCTTAGTACTAAACCTGTAAATATATGTACCTAGATTTATTCCCCCTTATCATAAATAATTATGCTTAAATATGCATATGCCTGTTTAGACCTCTGCAAGTGTTCTTTGCCTTCTAGTTCTTCCCTCTATTCCCTTCTATCTTTTAGAGGAAAGTTGTATGTCTTATCAGTGCTATACAGCACCCAGACTGACTCAGCTCTTCCCTGTGACCCTTCTGCAAAGGGGTTTTCAACTGTCTACAGGTGGGTTTTGGGTGTGCTTCTTCCATGTGGGCTTTGTTGCTTCTGAGCTAGATAGTGTACAAAAAATTTAAAGACAGTCATTTTAGTGTCACTTTCTCTAGCAGTGTCACCTATGATCGTCTGCCACCTCCACATTGTTTTGGGTATCTCTGAACATATAAATTCCCTGATCCAATACTTGTAAAATTAATGGAATAGATTCTTGCACCTAGTGTGGAATTGTCATACAGGCAATGTGTGAAGCTTTGGTGACCCCAATACCATGTTGCCATTGGTGACATGATTACCTGAAATTTCTAGGTTAAATATTGAACAAAACTATGTTTTCTTGAGTTACTTAAGATGTGCATTCTTAGAGACCATAGAATATAATAGAACTGCAAAACTACATGGTTTGGTTTTCCGCCAATGTACTTCATGTGCAGTCACCACCCATCGATGAGGAAAACCTTGCGTGTTGTAAAGATGACCAGATTTCAGCAGCACTTCCAAAGTCGTACACACTTCGAAGCAAGATTGCCCATCTCATTTTGAAAATCAAACACAATGGATCACCATGATCCAGTTCACAAATGACCATGAGAAGAAATCATTAACCTCATATCCATGGAGGAGAACCCATAGACCATTTCCTTCCATTGTGCATGGAGTTAATGATTTGGTGGCCACAAACAACTCACAGCAAAAGTTTCCCAGGTATCTCCTTAAGAATCACTAATAGAAGATTTGCACAGAGACATAAAGTGGTCCACTGGGATGGGGCAGCTTCGAATAGTCATTCTGCTTCGTGATCCAGGCTGAAGGGTCTCACCTCCAGCAGAAGGGACTCTGTTCTTGAGCTCAGATGTCCCTGGAGGTCCCTTCAGTGTTATGTGCTCCACATCTCTTTTAACTAGAATAGCTCCATTTGTATTTGCTTTGTGTATTATAATTTTTTTTAATCATTGCTATGTTAGTCTGGGTAGACTAGAGAAACAAATCCATAAACACTCATATGTGTATAAGAGTTATGTATTCAAGAGTAATTGAACATTAAGCAAACATCTCAGTCCAGTCCAAGGTCATAAGTCTGATATTAGCCCATCTGTCTGATTGCAATCTATAAAGTTCTCTTCAGACTCAAGAAGCACATGCAATGACACCAGGACAATTACAGGCCAGGGAGTGCAGAGTCGTGTGTAACCAGTGGTGGTAGAAGCATCTCAGCACTGGCAGGGGTCTCCTTGTGGTTTCTCCAGTTTTTAGGGCTCAGGGTCTCTCAGCATGCTGCCATGTGTCTTGTCAGTTGCAATGTTTCCCAGGGAGTCAGTCTTGAGTCTCATCATTAGAGTTCTCCAAGGGACTGAGGAGTGACTCTCTGACCTCCAAGGGGGGTCACAGCCAGATTTCCCAGAATTCTCAGGAGAAGGCCATGCCCACACAGAGATCTCATTGGCTATCTCCAGATTACCAGGGTAGGCTCCATCCCTACACGCTTAATCCTCAAATTGACACCAGATTAGGTGACTGCCACAGTTGCTAAAACTTCTTAGCCATTTGCTATTTGCCAAGCACTGCTTACAAAGAGAAGAAACCCTGGTAGGGCAGTGGTTATGCATTGGACTGCCATCCCCATGGTCCCTAGTTTGAAACCATTAGCCACTCGGCAGGAGAAAGATGGGCTTTCTACTCCTGTAAACAGTTACAGTCTCAGAAACCCAAGGGGGCAAGGGGTGGGGGTGGGGAGCGGGGGTCATGATGAGTTGGTTGTGAGTGAGTTTTCAAAAAGACTACGTTGGATTCTCACGAGCACTCTGCGAGCAAGTATCGTGGTCTTCATTTTACAGAGGAAGCTTGGAGTCTGAGATGCTTGTCCAAGTCTTTTGACTTCTGGGTCTGAATCTGAGTCCCTTTCACAGGAAATCCTCTTTTCTCTGTTTTTACAATGGGTTTCTTGGGAATAAGATTAGATTTCTGGATGGGTAAAAAAAGGTTTTCTGTGAAACAACAGTCCCAAGTATGGGGGAGCAGGACAGCTTGAAAGGGCTTGGGGTGATTGTGAAGGACAAGTGTGGACAGATGCATCTTCCTGGCCTTCCAGAATGGGCCAGTATTGAAGCTGTGGCTGCTGTTGTTAGCTACTGTCAGGGTGGTTCTGGCTCCTGGTGGCTCCACGTGTGCAAAGCAGAACTTCTCCTTGGGTTTTTCTGGACCACTCTGCAGAGTTGGGAGTCAGATTTATTTGAATTATTTGTTTATTATTATTATCCAAACAATCAAGTCCTTGATGAAATGTTAGACTATAAAAAATAAGATAAGGGCTGAGCCCCAGTGACGTAGTGGTTGGGAGTGGGACTGCGGCCCACTGGGATGGAGGTTCAATTCCAGCTCCACAGGAGCAAAGGCTGGACCTCCTACTCCCACCACCAGAGGGCAGTGATGCCCCAAAACCAAAAACCAAAAAAACCAAAAAAGATAAAAGTCACTCATAAATCTTCCATCAAGAGATCATTTTAAAAAGATTACAAATCACTTTCCTAGTCATGTAATCAGCAATACATTTGTCCATATACTTAATTTATAAATGTTTTATGTAATAAAATGCATTCATGTATTCTAATTTATAAACATAGTATTATATTTCATAGTACATAGGTTGAATTGACTAGACCCACGGTGACAATATGATTTCCAATGGCTGATTTCTTCTAAGTGCCTCTGAGTAGACTTAAACTACCAATCTTTTGCTTAACAGCTGAATTTGTGTCATGTACATATTTTTATATTTATAGCAGAATAGGGTAAGACCCCAACCCACATGCTAAACCTTGTTTTGCTAACTAAGAATGGATATGTCTTCTCCTTTTACAGAGTGCTGTGACAGTCTTACCTATGCTTATAATGGCATTGACTGACTTTGAATTCCATCTTACAATTGACTAAATCCCTTCAAGCCATTATCTCTTTAAATCCTAACAATCGCCTAGCCATCTTCATTTGTTGTTGGTGTGTGCTATTTATTCCTGTTCCTATTAACCTGACAGGACAAAGCAGGCTGTCTCATAAGACTTTCTCAGACTGCAACCTTCAAAGGAGTCAATTGTCTCTTGTCAGGTCTTTTGTCCTATTGAGCTGAACCGCCTACAGGTTTGAATCAACAAAGTTTTGTTTGCTTGTTTTTTTAATCATTTTATTAGGGACTCATACAACTCTTAGCACAATTCATCCATACATCCATTGCATGCAAAGCACATTTGTACCGTTGATGCTATCATCCTTTTCAAAACATTTTCTTTCCACATAAGCCCCTGGTATTGGCTCCTCCTTTTTTCACCCCCTCCCCATTCCCCTCTCTCTCATGGGCCCTTGATCATTTATTAACTACTATAATTTTGTCTTGTCGAACACTGTCTGATCATCTCCTTTTGCCCACTTTCCCATTGTCTGCATCCCAGGGAGGAGGTTGTATGTAGATCCATATAATCAGTTCCCCCTTTCTACTCCACCCTCCCTCCCTCTTCCTGGTGTCACCACTCGCCCCACTAGTCCTAAAGGGATCGTCTGTCCTGGATTGCCCATGTTTGCAGTTCCTATCTGTACCAGTGCGCATCCTCTGGTCCAGCCGGATTGAATCAACGTAGTCTTGATTAGTAAGTGAATACTTGACCATTGCATCGCTGGTGCTCCTTGTTTTCATTTTACACAGAAAGAAACTCAAATTCAGAAAGGTGATGAGACTTGTCTGTGCTGCTCAGGAAACAAGACACTGTCCAAATCCTGACGTCTCCTAACTTCTTTTCTCCTTGAGGATGATCTGATGCTCCAAGAAAGTGAAGGCTCAACAAAACTGCAGACTCTAGACCACAGCCCTCTGCCCCTGCTGAGGGTTTAGGATGTGGGCACAGTCCCAGGTAACTGCCCGGAGCTGGTTCTCCCCAGGGCTGTGGAGAGCCTCTCCTGTCAGTGCCTGCTTCATTATTTAGCAACTGTTGGTGCCATCAACAATCAAGTGGCTGTAGAGAATGAGGCTAGGTCCCTTTTCAGAGCCTCTGAGGGCTTCAGAAATGGAATGATCTTTCCTTGCTCATTGGTTGTTTTTGAGTGCCAGTGTCAGTTTTCTGGGTGCAAGCAACTCAGCTCCACAGTATCACCCCTTCCCTAACCCTGGCGCACTCCGCATCTCTAGAAAGGCCTGTGCTCTGGGCAGCCAGAGAGAAAGCAACTCCGCTTGAACTTCTCTGTCAGGCACCAGAGCATGAGGTGTCTGATCTGGGCACTCCTTGCAAGCTAATCCACCAGGTATCCAAGCTCTGGTCTTGAGGGAGATGACCTCAGAGACTTAAATGTGACTAGAAGATCAATATCAAGATTTAAAGCCCAACCTGGTAGACTTCTTGTTCTTACTCTGCTTTAGTTCTTCCTGATGAGACTTCTGGGAAATAAGTTGAACTTCTAGGATACTGTTAGTTCCCAGAATTTGAAAGTCTTTCATGGAGTCCCTGTCATGCATTCTGCTGTTAGCTAAAAGGTCGGAGATTTAAGATCATACACAGGTAAATTTGTGATCATGGTCACTTAAAATTTATATGCATAGTCTTCTTGCCTCAAGAGCATCTCTACTTCTGTAGGTTTAGTTACTTTAACGATATTATTTTCAGAATCGCCAAAGGCCAGTGGATGTTACTTATTTCTCAAAAAGGTCATAATGGGCTCTGTGTGTGCTCAAACTCTGCTGAGTTCACCCTGCTTGCTACCTCCACTGAACTTCTGCAGTCTTTCCCTAGAGCTTTGCGGCAGGGGGTGGGAGGTGGGGCGGGGGAGGGCAACTGTTGTGGTCCTGCCGGTTTGCTTGCCACGCATGGCAGTGACGTGGAGGAATTCGATCCCAAAGACTTCCACCTTGGAGGAAGATGAAGACTATGTGCTTTGGTTGGCGAGTAGAGTGAAGAGGCTGTAAATGAATTAGTGAAGGAAGGTGAGAAGGATGGTGAAGAACTGATACGGGAAACCAAAGGGACAAAAAGAAAGGCTGTGGACATTCTGGCCAGAAAGAGAAAACAAGGACCCTGTCATTAGAAGAAGAAGAGCTGGGTGCCAAGCAGAATCAGGGGAAGCAGCAAAGAAGAGGAAGATAAAGGTGCAGGGCAGGAAGGGGACATAGGGCCAGAAGATGCAAGGAAAAAGGAAGATGAACCCTGGGCCAGCTTCCTCCATGATGTGGGACTCAAAACAAAAATGCCCCCAAGTACACAAGTTCAGCAAGGAGAGGAGACGACAGAGACAAATTCCAGGTAAAGCAGAAGCGATGGAGAAACCTAAAGATGCAAAAAAGTCAAAAACACCGGGTGATTGACTTTGCTGGTGAAGAAGTGACTAAGAAGGTGGAGGCTACTTCAAAGGAAGCCCTAATCTTCCTTCAAGCTAAATAAGAACAAGAAGCTCCAGGCGAACTCACCTTCAGCTCGACTGCCTGTGATGTCCTGTTTAAGAGGCCACGGACCAGGGAAGATCGGAGTCAAGAAGCAGAAAGTGAGCACCTTCAAGAAGTCCAAACTGGACGGAGGAAGCTTCAAGGAGGAAGAGGGGATCGGAGAAGATCTGGTCATTCGTAACTGAGGGAAGCAAGTGTTCATTGAAGGGAAAGCTTTTCCAGACCGCGTGGACCACAGGCAGTTTGAAATTGATGAAGCGCCCAGGCTGAACAAAATGAAGCCCTGAGGTGAGGAGGGAAAATCAGTAGCAACTTAATTCTGGTTATAGTGTGAGCTTCCTGTGTATCTGTGAAGTGTTTCCGTTTCTCTCCTCTAGCTTTCCCCAAATGCTCATTTCTCCTACATTGAGATCCTGTCATATAGTTTCAGTCACTTTTCACTTTTATAAGTTTGTCCTTAAAAAAAATAAAAATAAGGCTGAGCCCCGGTGGTGTAGTGGTTGTGCGTAGGACTGTGGCCCACTGGGATAGAGGTTCAATTCCAGCCCACAGGAGCAAAGGCTGAGCCTCCTTCTCCCACCACCAAAGGGCAGTGATGCCTAAAGAAAAAAAAAAAAAAAGATAGAAAATGAGGGGCTGAGGCCCGGTTGCGTAGTGATTGAGTGTGGGACTGCAGTCCTTTGGCTTGGCAATTCAAATCCAGCAGCAGCAAGACTGGGCCTTCCACTCCCATGAGAGGGCAGTGATGCCCCCCCCACTCCAAAAAAAAAAAAAGATAGAAAATGAAACAAAGCGCCCTGTGAGAGGCTGGTGATGATGAAAAAAGAGAAAGAAAATAGATAGTGAATGGATTTGAACTCACACTTAACAGGAAGCCCTGACCCCTAAACAATTCTCTGATGATGCCACCCTGATTGATATTTTTTCACCTCATAAAAGGGACCATGGGCAATAAGTGCTATAACAAAATGTGCTAAAGAAATCAGATGGTGCCCAGCTTTCAGAATGAATGGGGGGCTGAGCCCTGGTGGCGTAGTGGTTGTGCGCGGGACTGCGGCCCACTGGGACGGAGGTTCAATTCCAGCAGTGGGGCTGGGCCTCTTACTCCCACCACTGGAGAGCAGTGATGCCCCCCCCCCCCCAACAAAAAAAAAAGAATGAAAGGTATCTGGGATCTGAAAAGCTTGTCTTAAAACAAGCAGCCACCTAAGTGATGTGTCAATTACAGGGAAGAAGCACACTAGCCTGTATGATACAAGGATTGTCATAAAGTCCAAGCCCAAGACCAGATGAGGAAATTGTGCTCAAATTTTAAGTTCTGAACACTCAATTTTCTGAAGGCTATGAATGACTGTGAAAACTCAAAATCCATCTGCAGAGTCCCCAACCAGATTAAGCGTCCAGTGAGCCCTCTGACAACTGACCAGGTGTGTGAAAACATTACTAGCAGACATAGCAGTACACTGGGAAATGGATAAATGCAGGTATTGTTAAAAATTTAACACCCCCAAAATTACAATTTGTAACTTATCAAGGGTTCACAAGGGAGGGGTAGAGAGATGAGCTGATACCAAGGGCTCAAGTGGAAAGAAAATGTTTTGAAAATGATGGCAACCTCTGTACAAATGTGCTTAGCACAATGATGTATGTGTGGATTGCGAGAAGAACTCCCAAAAGAATGATCTTTTTAAATTTTGGGGGGAGGAGGGATTGCACTTCTAATCAATTCACTTTATTAAAAGAGTCTTACACCTCCCGGGGTAAGGTGAAATCTTGGTGTACCACCCCACCCTACCCTGCCTCTACCTCCCTCATGCCATCTTCCAGGTCTGGGACACCCCCTCTTCTGGCCCATCTCCGCATGTTTTCTGGCCCTGCATCCCGCCCCCCCCCCCCTCTGCCCAGGCCTAAGAGCGACTGGCTGCGAGTCTCACAGACAGAATTCTGTACAAATATATACAAATACCCTGTTCCATGTGCCCTCGGCGAGGCTGCCCGGACAGACAGCCTAACTGACCTGGGTTCTGTGATGTTGGCTGTGTTTTTGGCACTAAACAATGTAGTGGCAAAAAAAATTTTTTTTAATTTAACATGATAATGTTTTCTTTGACCCTTTTCAAATTTGTTCTAGCTTTTTGTTTTTTTCTGCTTTCTTTTGGACTGGTTTTTCTGTGGGTTTTTAGCAGGGAGAGGGTTGGGTTTGGGGGGGCTATGATTTTTTGTATATGAAATTGAGTATACATAAATCTATAGAAACAGTAACTAGATCTAGATTAATAGTTTGTAGGCCTGTGGCAGAGGAGGTTAGGGAGAAATGGGGAGGTAGCAATAATGAGTACAAATATGAAGAAAATGATCTAAAATTGATTGTGATGATGATGGTACAATTCTTTCTTTTTTTGGTACAATTCTTTTAAATCTATTTAAACCTTTGTATTGTAGAGTGTGAATTATATGTTAATTAAACTGTTACCTCTGAAAAATATCGAGAAATGACCAGCCACTCAATTTTTGTTTATGTTTTTTGTTTTTTTGGGGGAGGGGAGACATCACTGCTGTCTGGTGGGAGTAGGAGGTCCAGCCTTGCTCCTGGAGAGGTGCTGCTGGAATTGAACTGCCAACCCAGTGGGCCACAGTCCCACACTCAACCACTACGCCACTGGGGCTCAGCCCAGCCATTCAATTTTTAAAAATCAGTCACGGCCCTTTTCTGACACACATGGGATCACCATGAACCTGAATTGACTCAACATCAACCAGTTTGGATTGGTTTTAATTTTCATGAATCTTTGGTTCGTGAAATTCTGAAAATACATCTCTACTATGGAGGTAATGAAGAAAGAGAACCAAATAAGGATATTTTGAGTTGGAGGAGCTTGAAAAGAACCCTCTCTCTTCCCCAAGTCTCTGCCATTACGTTGTTGTGAGCCACTGAGTTGATTACAGCTCACAGTGACCCACTAGGACAGAATAGAACTTCCCATAGGGCTCCATACGTGCTGCTCTCTGGAAGTAGATCGCCAGATCTTTTCTCCCATACAGTAACAGATGATTTTGAACCTTTGACTTTTTTGATTAGCATACTAACTTCTTGCACCATTAGGGCTCCTGTCTGCCAGTAAAACTCACAGTATCTGAGAAATGGATATAATGGCTGCATGTCACCTTTTTTCCCCTCTGTCATTCCCCTGTGCTGAGTGTAGGATTATTCTCTCACACCTATTTTTTTTTAGTTGACAACCCTAGGTTCAAAAAGATTATTTATGAACAATCAAAGGTGACAAACCAAAGATGCTTAGGGCCAGCAACTATCAGAAAATGCAGATCTTTTTCTTTTGTACCATGACCTCAAGCTGCCCATGCAGCAGCCAGTTCCTTTAAGAAGAGTCTAATGTAGATGTCTGCCACCTGTCTCTGTGTTGTTCTGTGGTGGCTTGCATGGTGCTATGATGCTGGAAGCTACCATACTGGCATTTCAAATATAAGTAGGGCCAACCATTGTAGAGAGAAGAAAACTTTATGGATCACAGAATATTGTCTAAAATTTGACTTGCTTACTTTGGATGCAACATCATTAGGGACTGGAGAAGGCCATCATGCTTGGTAAAGTATAGGACCAGTGATGGAAATTCCTAATAAGACAGATACATTGACTGCAACAATGGACTCAAATATCCCAACGATTATAAAGAGGTTCAGGACCAGGCAACATTTTCTTCCGCTGTATATGGAGTTGCCATGTATTGGCAACTAATATGTTGGAGACGCTTTCATTTTTTTCATGGAATTATTAAATATCCATTCACTCATCACCATAGTTTCTTGCAAGTCCAAATCTTGTCAGGTGGTTAAAGAGGCTTATGAGATGAAGACTTCAGTGGAAGGATTTGTGGCTCCCCCTTCAGTGGAGGATTTGTGGTTTAATGAGACATAAAAGAAAGATTCTGGGCTGAGCCCTGGTGGCATAGTGGTTGTGCGCGGGACTGCAGCCCACTGGGATGGAGGTTTGATTCCAGCTCCACGGAGCAAAGGCTGGGCCTCCTACTCCCACCACCTGAGGGTAGTGATGCCCACCACCCCCCCCAAAAAAAAGAAAGATTCTGAATGCATGCCTGAGGAAACAATGATACTGGGATATAGGAGAAAATAGACAACCACTGACAACCGTAGTTGATGTTAACCAGTTTAATAACTCATATTGTCTCCTTTTTATACATGGATCTCCTCCCATGCTGGATCCTTAGTAATGGTTAAGATACATTAAATAAGAGTAACATGTTATATAGTTGTAAGTTCCTTAAATATAATATTTCATAGATTATATAAATACTAACAACAAATTCTTTTGTAAAACCTTTCTACTTTGAGTTATTACAGTATTCGTGTAGAACCCTGGTGGTATAGTGTTTCCATGTTGGGCTGTGACCTGCACGATTGGGAGAAAGGCTGGACTTGCTATTCCCATAAATATCTATAGTCTCTGAAGGCCATAGGGGGTTGCCGCTATGCATCATCATTGACTCAGGGGCTGTGGGGTTTTTAAATGAGTGGACAAAATCCTTAAACAACTTTTCCCTCTTTTCCTTTAATTACTTCTTCATTCTCAAAAAAATTTTGTTGTCTATTCACAAATACATAATATAGTGAAAACTCTAGAGCATCTGGCAAAATCAGGAATTAGGGAAACACCGGCAGCAACGAAAACAACAATGCATCCTTACAGTGAATACAAACAAACCATATGATTCAAAGTTTCATTGTAGTAAGGTGATGACAGCGCTGGCTGGAGTACATTAGAAACTCATGGCCATCGAGGCAGTTCCAACTCATAACACACACACACCCTTGCCCCCCGTGTGACAGAATAGGGCTACGCCATCCGATTTCTAATGTTTGTGGGAGAGGGCAACCTCAGCTTTCTCTGTGGGTAGCTGATGGGTTTGAACCACTCACCCTGGAGTTATCGGCCCAATGCTTCACCCTCTGCACCACACAAAAGTAAATGATAATAGAGCTTTAGTTTTGATATTGATGCATGCAAGCTGCGTTTAGAAAAATATCTTTGGGCTGAGCCCCGGTAACATAGTGGTTGTGTGTGGGACTGTGGCCCACTGGGTTGGAAGTTCAAATCCAGCAGCAAGGCTGGGCCTGCTTCTCCCACCACGAGAGGGCAGTGATGCATATATATATATATATATATATATATATATATATATTTATATATATATCTTTGTTGAAGAGGCACCATCTTGGCAATGAGTCAGCAGAAAGTCAAGTGTTCAGTTGTGCAGCAAAATGGCGAAAAGGTCAGAGGAGAGAAAAGTTGGGGAGGGGTGGGTGCACTCCTACAGGTAAGAGTGTGTTGGACAATGGACTACTGTGGATGTAGTTAGGTTCAAATTTTAACATTGTAATTCCTTTTCTGTTTTGACTTGGTTTTCATTTGTTCTAGTTTCTATTATTTTCTACTTTCCCTTATATTGAGGTTTTCTGTTTTGTTTGGTTGTAGTCATAGTTTTGGTATGGTTTTTTTCCTTATGTGAAATCTAGGATAGGTAATTAATAGATACAGTAACTAAATTAATAGTTACTATGGTTTGGGCAGGGGAGTTTGGTGGGTATGGAGAGCTAATAATTAATAGGCATGAGAAATAAGGAAATGTTGTACAATTAATTGTGGTAGTAATTGCACAACTCTTTTTATAAGAACAAAAAGCACAAACGGTTGAATATACAAATAAGTTCAGCAAACTTTGTCAATCTTTTTCTTATAAAGTTGCGATTCTTTATATATTTGACTTTTGCCTGTTATAGGCATTGCAAAAAATCTCTCATTTTTGTCTCTTTAAAAAAATTGGCGAGCTGCTTTTCGGTGACCCGTTTGGGGAAGGGTTGGCAGGCACCATGTCGGGCCACAAAAGCGGCAAGAAAAAGCCCCTGAAACAACCCAAGAAGCAAAATGAGGAAATGGGTGAAGACAAGAAGACTTTGAAGCCGAAACAGAAAGAATGACAAAAGAAACTCAAGGAGCTAAAAACAAAGGCTGAGGGGCCCTCAGGAGGGCCCCTCCTGGTGGCAGGAAGAATTAAGATATCTGTCAAAAGGTCAGCTGTTCTTGGGGACTGAGGCAATGATGACCCTGTGTGGACTTCTGTATTCCCTGCTAGGACATTTTTTGTCACGTATAGTTAGAATGAAGTGTTGTCTTGGAGTCTGCTGTACATTTAAGAATAGCTTCCTATTTTTGTTTGGAGACTCTTCGTTGTCTCCCCATTGGGAGAGTTCAACCCTGTCTCATAGGGTCGCTATGTCTTAGAATTGCCTGGAGGGCAGTGAGTTTGGTTCGGTTTATCATCCATGTAGATTTGATTTTTGAGGATGATATGGGGTAGGAATCAATACTAATATTTTCCTACATATTTTCTTATGTATTCTACCGACCCAGTGCCATTTATTGAAAAGTCTTTTGCCCACTATACTAGAATATCAGCAATAAGAGACGTGTGACTTCTCCCTTTTCATTTCATAGCCTACACAGCCTCCTGATAGCAAAGTTGTAAAACCACCTCCCTCACTTCCCAGCAACTGGTCAACTACCTCCCCCAGTGGTAGTTTTGTGTTGCCTTTTTGTTTTTATCTCTATTCTTTTTAATATATATATAGTCTTATTTTCCACTTTCTTCCTGAGATTAAATTAGATCTTAAGCAAAATTTTCTCTTTTTTAATATTATATTTATTTATTTTTTAAAACCTTTTTATTGGGGAGTCATGCAACTTTTATCACAATTCATACATCCATCCTTTATGCCAAGCACTTTTGTATATTTGCTTCCCTTGTCATTCTCAAAATGCTTGCTTTCTACTTGAGTCCCTGGCATCCACTCCTCGTTTCCCCCTTCCCCTCCCACACGCACCCCCCCACGAATCCTCGATAATTTATAATTTATCATTATTTTGTTGCAATGCACTCTTATCTGAAAGCTAGACTATTGATATCCCTGACAATAGTCCAAGAGAATTCAATGAATGCTTAACCTCAGTGCTATTCTTTATTTTGAAAAAGCGTAACAGTACAATTCAGCAGTTAAACACATTAAAAATTTGTGCAATCATCACCACAATAAATTTTAGATGATTTTCTTCTTTCTTGTATTCATTATTAATAACTCCCTCTTTCTCCCCAGCTTCCCCTTACCTATCCTGGTTTCATTTCAAGAAAAAACATAAAAACAAACAAACAAACAAAATCCCCAAGAATAACAAAATGAAACAGAGAAAAATATTAATTGAAAAGAAAGAAAATAATGAATATTAGATTAAATTTTAAAGAGGTCAAAAGTGAGAACAAATCACGGGCTGTCAAATTTTAACCTAATCACATCTGCATCAGTCCACTTTCAATGTGCTCTCCTAGCAATGCTGTTCGCTGAAAGCTTAATTCACATGAGGACTCTGCAAAAGGATTTGGGCCTATCAAGGTCATCCATAGACTTCTGAAAACTTGGTGCTAAGAATTTAGACTCGCCCCACGCACGGGCTGCTCTGAAAAGCCATCTTTGCATTGTTCCCGGTTCCGCTGGCCGCAGCCACCTCCCCCGCTGCTCTCTCGCCAGTGTCGCCCAACTCGCGCCTCCCTTGTCATCGCTGTCGGGGGATCCCAGCGCGGCCACCGTGTCAGACGCGGCCGTGGACCCCAGGTCCGAGAGCCCCACCAAGGACCCGGAGGAGAAGACGGAGGTGGTGGAGGAGGCGGAGAATGGAAGAGGTGGCCCCGCTAACCCGCACGCTCGTGAGGAAGATGGGCGCAGAAGGCGGACAAGGAGGTAGAGGAAGAAGAGGAAGAAGGTGAGCAAGAGGAGGAGGAAGAGGAGGACGGTGATGGTGAAGAAGATGAAGATGAGGACACCGAGGCAGCTACAGGCGAGCGGGCAGCCGAAGATGATGAGGGTGACGATGTGGGCACCAGGAAGCGGAAGACTGACGAGGAAGACTAGACAGCAAAAGGAAAAATTCACCTTCCAACAACAAAACAAAAACACAAGGCCACCGTGACCTCTTCGCGGGCCACTTCCTGCCTCAGGACCCAAACGTGGTCTCGTCCACCCACCGCAGACACGCGCTCACCGCCACCCATCAAACAGCGGGAACTCCAACAGGGAGGCGAAAAGAACCACAGCTTCCCAGCCCCTGCTTTTTTCTTAAAAGTACTTTAAAAAGGAAAACTTGTTTGTATTTTTTATTCACATTTAATATTTGTGTACATAGGGGTCACCCATTTTTTTTAATTTAATTTTTTTGGGGGGTCACCCATTTTTAATGATCTTGGATGACCAAACCTGCCTTTGGAGCGTTCTCTGTCCTGCTTCTGACTTTGCTTGTGGTGTGACCATGTTCATTATAATCTCAAAGGAGAAAAAAAAAACTTGTAAAAAAGGCAAAAACAACAACAAAAAAATGCAATCTTATTACGAGCATTCCAGTAACTGTTTTTGTGTATGTACTTAGTTGTACTATAAATAGTTGGTTTGTATGAGAGGATTTAAAAGGACAAAGATAGGTTTCTTCTTCCTTTTTCCTTTTTGTCTATGAAGTATTTTTTAAAAATTATTTGGCTTGTTTGACCTATGTGTAAAACAATGTTGTCCAACAATAAACCAGAATTTTATTTTGCTGAGTTCTAAAAAGAAAGACTTTAGACTCTAATACTAGTCCCTTCTCCAGTCTTGGGTTTTACTGCTTGCAAAGCTTGGATCATATAGGCTAGTGTGTTTCTTCCATGTGGAATTAGCTGACAGCTCACTTACTTGAAGGCAGGCTTTAAGATCTCAGGTGCTATTCTTTCTGATAGCTAGGCACCCTCTGGTTTCTTCACCACACTTGGTAATAGCATTCATCTCTTCAGTGATCTCTTCATGAAAGTGAGAGGGGCATCCTCAATAGGAGGTCCAACTCATAAAACCTACTTGCCTTTGATTATGACTACAATTAATTAATTCATATAAAACCAGAAATCCAAACTCACGGCTATCAACGACCCTATAGGGCAGGGTAGAACTGCCACTGTGAGTTTCTGAGTCTGTAACTGTTTGCATGAAATGAAAGTCTTATTTTTCTCCCACTCATTCATGTAAGTATGGTTTATCACCATGGGACACATGGTAATTCTATTTGTGGTATAGTTAATTTAGCCAATTGTATACAATCTTCTATACTATTTGAGCAAAGGAAAATATACATGCATGAAACAATTTTAAGATTAAAATGCATGGATTGTTGATGTGTACATATTAAAACTTAAATAACTAGACACTATTCAAACAATGTGGGTTGGAAATCAGGTAAAACTTTCAATAAAAATCATGGGAGGTGGGAGAAAAATATTCTGGAATTGACTGTGGTAATGATTGTACAACTCTTCTTGATATGATTTAAATAGTGAATTGGGCTATATGTTCAAACAAAAGAAACAAGTTGTGAAACAATAGTTAGAAGGATGCATCTTTATTATAATCCTTCTTATAATCATATATATTTTTTCTAGTTGTATATAGAATGCATGTCAAAGAAATTCAAACATGGAATGCGTAATTGATAAATGTCAACTCCCAGGAATAATCCACCCAGTGACCACCATTGTTAAGAGTTTATCATTTTCAGGTGGGACATCAATGTTGAACATTTCTAAGATGGCATGCAACCTCATGCACATGTGTTAATGATAAAGTGACCAGATTTTAACATTGGTAAAGTGGGACACCATTGACTGGGGGTGTGGTAGAGGGGATATATTCCCTTTCTGTTCTCCCGCCGTTCCCTGGCTTGTCGTGCATTCTTTCCAAAAGCCGGGACTTTTTAAAAAACATCATGGGACACAGAAAACATTGTTTAAAATAGGGACTGTGCTGCCAAAAGCGGAACACCTGGTCACTTTAATTATATACAAGAGCAATTGAATATTGAGAAAACATCCCAGCCCAGTCCAGATTGTCCATAAGTCTGATGTTAGATCATATGTCTGATACCAATCTAGAAATTCCTCTTCAGACACATGAAATGCATGCAATGATGTCAAGTGCAGGACAATCACAGGCCAGTGGGTGTAAAGTCCTGTGGATCCAGTGACAGTAGAAGCATTTCAGTGCTGGCAAGGGTCTCCACGTGACGCCTCCAACTCAGGGTATGCACCTGGCTCCATGTGTCTTGTCAGCTGCAATGTCTCCCAGGGAGTGAGGCTCTGTCTTGCCTCCAAAGAGCTATTTATCTCCTTAGCACCTCCAAATGAAGTCAATAAGCTGTGACCTGATTGACAAGCTAAACCCCACCCTATCAGTCATAAGTCTCAATCTGGCAGCAGATTACGTAACTATCAAAATCGCTGACTGGCTGCAGGGAGCATGTAATATTATTATGTAATAAAAGACTATGTAATATAAATAAATAATTTTAAAAATCATTCACAAGCACAGAGTTATGCATGCCAGACTAAAACTTGTCATAAAAAGTATGAAAATGACAAATATATCGTAATCTTGAATTGCCATTTATTTGGCACCATCAAAGCAAAAAGGTTTCAACCAAAGTCCAATGATTTTCAAATTCATAACCTCAGGATAGCAGTCATCTGCTTCTCCTCACATAAGCACGTTTCAAATTTAAATCCAAAGATCTATTTCCATTCCTTTAATCTGCTATAGGTATGTTTAAGCTAAAGTAAAGTTTGCTTAGTGGGGTTTCAAAATTGGATCCTTCTGGTGTGGCCTAGGAAGGCTGTTGTGCACCTCAAAAGGACAGAGTCTAAAATTGCAGTTGTCTAAAGCAAATGCCCTGGGTCATCAAGGACTGGGTAAGAAGCTAGGTTAATACATCCCACTTAGTACTGTAATATTGGGCACATTCTTCCTTTGGAAGGTTATATAAGTAATGTTAAGTGTTTTTTCGAATGACAGCTAAGCTCACCTGTTTTACCCACCAAGAGAAGGGAAATCACCTTTGAGACAGACAGGTCCACTCCTCCCCAGCTTCTGGGCTTCAATTTTCATTGAGGTTCTCTGGGAACTTATTAGAAGTATCTATTCATTCTGGGGTGAAAATGTTATACGGAAAAAATGGATTGTCTTCTCCTTCTTCCCACAACACGAGAAACTGACTCCTGCTGAGGTGGGGCCTCATTTGTTACAGTGGTTTTTTTTTTAATCATTTTATTGGGGGCTCAAAGAACTCATCACAATTCATGCATACCTTCACTGTATGCAAAGCACATTTGTATGTTTGTTGCCGTCATCATTATCAAAACCTTTGCTTTCTACTTAAGCCCTTGGTATTAGCTCCTCATTTCCCCCCTCCCTCCCTGATTCCCCCCTCATGAACCATTGATAACTATAAATTATTATTATTTTGTCAAATTATATACTGTCTGATGTCTTCCTTTACCCACTTCCTGTTGTCCGTATCCCAGGGGAAAGGTTAGATGTAGATCCTTATAATTGGTTCCCCCTTTCTACCCTACCTTCCCTCCATCCTCCTGTTATCACCACTGTCACCACCGGTCCTGAAAGGATCATCTGTCCCTAATTCCCATGTTTCTGGCTCCAGTGTACATCCCCTGGTTTAGCTAGATTTCTAAGGTAGAATATATCATTGTTGCTACACTGCACCTTGACTGACTTGTCTCCTCCTTGGAAACCCTCTGAAGAGGGATGACACTGCACCTACAAATGGGCTTTGGGTCCCCAATCTGCACTTCACCTCATTATAATGATATAATTTTTAGTTCTTTGATGCCTGATACCTGATCCCTTTGACACCTCGTGGTCACACAGGCTGGTGTTCTTCTTCCATGTGGGCTTTGTTGCTTCTGAGCTAGATGATCGCTTGTTTACCTTCAAGCCTTTAAGATCCCAGACACTATATCTTTTGATAGCCAGGTACCATCCGCATAATTCACCACATTTGCTTATGCATACATTTGTATTTAGTGATCATGTTGAGTAGGTGAGCATCATAGAATGCCAATTTAATAGAACAAAGTGATCTTGCATTGAGGAAGTACTTGAGAGGAGGTCCAATGCCCATCTGCTGACTTAATACTAACCCTATAAATATATAAATATATGCAC
>PVJH01008649.1:0-84085 GCA_004026705.1 Nesogale talazaci | reverse complement strand
GCAAACCTTGGTGCGCTTTGGTCTGTAGATGGATCATCCCAATCTCTGCCTCAGTCTTCTCAAGGCCACTGTTTCTCTGTCTCTCTGAGCAGCCTCTTTTTCGTTTATAGGATGGGGACCCATCCTACTTGACTCTCACCTTCTGTGAACTGATATCTTTTAAGGTCTTATTTCCCAATGAGCCATGATCACCGGTACTCGTGGTTACAAACTCCACATATCTTTTAGGGAAGCAAGAGAACCCCAGTGGCGTAGTGGATACACAGTGGACTGCTAACCGCAAGGTCAGCAGTTCAAAACCAGCAGCCTGTTCCGCATGGGAAAGACCATACTTTCTACTCCTGTGAAGAGTCACAGTCTTGGAAGCTCAGAGGGGCAGTTCTCTCCTGTCCTGCAGCGTAGGTATAAAGACTGGATGGCACTGAGTTGGTTTTTGAAGATTTCCAGGGGGCCACAGTTCAATTATTATTTTTCTTTTTTTAAAAATCATTTTATTGGGGCCTCATACAACTCTTATCACAATCCATCAACCATCCATTGTATGTCAAGCACATTTGTGCATTTGTTGCCCTCATCATTCTCAAAACATCTGCTTTCCATTTAAGCCTTTAGCATCAGTTCCTCCTTTTCCCCCTCCTTCTCTTTTCCTTCCTCTCCCCCATGAACCCTAAGAATAGAGTGACCAGATTTTAAGCGGGACAGCATTCATCAGGTGGCGGGGGGGGGTGTTCTTGATTAAATATTTGGTCTATATGGAGCAATGAAAATTTTCATAGAACGCAAAAATAGTATTGTAATATATTTATTTTAATTTTAAAATGCAGCAGGACATCGTTAAATTGTTAAAAAGTGGGATGTCTGGTCACTTTACTAAGGATCTATGTTTAACCTCCTCCCTGGGGTATGGACAATAGCAAAGTGGGTGAAGGGAGACATCAGACAGGGTAAGATATGACAAAATAATAATAATTTATAAATTATCACAGTTCAATCCTTAACGAATATCTACGTAGGAAACCAAACATGATGAATTAATGTCAAGTACACTTCTCTGCTTGGGAAAACATCTCGCTCCAGTTCTGTTCTGGAAAAAAGAATCCTTGCTTGGAAGGGGAAACAAACATTAGCCCTATACCTTGTCCATCAGATAAAGTGAGGGGAGCGCTAAGCTGTCTTTCTTAAGAATCTACTCTATCCCTGGGTAGAGACCCCGAGTTTCCCTGGCTTGGAAACAGTCCTGCTTTGTGTCCTGTTTAGAAAATGCAGGGAGAAAGCCCATATTGGGAGCCTTTATATTGGGAACTGCTTCCTTTGTTATAAGATCCTGGTATGCCCACCACCTTCCCATGGCAAAGCCCAGGGTCTGATCTTTTGTGGCCCATGGAGGAATGTGCCACAGGGTGCAAGACGTGACACCAGGTGAGATGTTGTCCTCTTCTCCAGCACACAGTGGCCACCCTGCTCCTCCACAGGCATGGCATTCACTCACTCAGCAGAAGGGAGTAACAAAATGTTCTCACCAGCGAGCCTGTGGCACAGCAGAGAGGAGGAAACACCTTAGGGAAGATCGTGGAGTTTTTTGGTTTTGTTTTGTTTTGATTTATCTTTCATTTTTTTCTTGGAAATTTCATTAGGAACTAATATCTTGAAATACATAGACAAGTAAAAGCAGCATTATCTTCTTTAATATAACTGAGGGTTCCCCATTGGGGGGTTGCAGGGTAGGGGAATACTTTTCCACGTATTCAAGGCTTCTTTTGTGCCACGCAGTGGCATTTTAATTTGCTATTTAGCTAAATAGCTCTTACATTTTGCTTATTGCTTACTAGATTTTTTAAATATCGTTTTATTGGGGACTCACACAACTCTTAGCACAATCCATCCATGCATCCATTGTATGCAAAGCACATTTGAACCTTTGATGCCATCATCATTCTCAAATGATGTATCTTCCACTTAAACCCCTGTACTGACTCCTCCTTTTTTCCACCCCTCCCCCCTCCCCCATGAACCCTTGATAATTTATAAACTATTTTAATTTTGTCTTGTCAAACGCTGCTCAATGTGTCCCTTTGCCCACTTCTCCGTTGTCAGCCCTCCAGAGAAGAGGTTGTACGTAGATCCTTATACTCGGTTCCCCATTTCTGCTCCACTCTCCCTCCATCCTCCCGATGTCCTCACTCTCCTCCCTGGTCCCAAAGGGATCATCTGTCCTGGATTCCCCATGTTTCTGGTTCCTATCTCTACCAGTGTATATCCTCTGGTCCAACCGGATTTGTAAGGTAGATCATGATAGTGGGTGGGAGGAAGTATTTAAGAACCAGAGGAAAGTTGCATATTTCATACTATACCCTGCGTGGCTTGTCTCTTCCCCACGACCCTTCTGTAAAGGGATGTCACTTCGCCTGCAGGTGAACTTTGGGTCCCCAAATCTGTACTCCCACTCCTTTGCAATGATATAATTTTTAGTTCTTTGATGCCTGATACCTGATCCCTTTGACAACTCATGGTCCTATAGGCTGGCGTGATTCTTCTATGTGGGCTTTGTTACTTCTGAGCAAGATGGAAGATTGTGGATTTTTCATGAGCAACAGAGTGTTGTGCAGAAACTGAAGGGAATGAAGATCAGGTGGTGTTGCCAGCATCTCATACTAGGCCAAGGTTGATTAGCAGAGCTGTGCAGGCAGGCAGCCTTCCTGAAGGTGCTGCTGTGTTGTTAGCTGGCTACAAGTTGGCCATGACTCACAAAAACACTGTGCACAACAAAGCAAAAGGTTGCCTGCTCCTGCACATCTTCATGATCAAGTCCATCATTGGTGTCACTGAATTTTGAGTGCCTTCCACACGAGGGGGTTCATCTTCCATCATAAAATTAAATGATACACTGTTGTCACTGCCCACGAGTCCATTGTGATTCATAACCCTCTAGGAGGCTGGTAGCCAACGTTTTCCTGCCCAGCAGATGCTGGCTTCCAGCTGGTGTATCAGCAACCCAGCAGGTAACCCACTCTGTGAGCAGGGCTCATGGCATTTGTGGGTGTAGTCCATGAGGGTATATTTGGGACAGCAGATTACCCAACCTCTCCTTCAAGGCTGGAAGCTCTGCTGAGACTTGTGTGGGCTAAGTGACCTTCCATGTGTTTGAAACCCTGGTAGTCTGACCTCCAGTATTACCTCCCTAACCACACTCACTGTCATCAAGTCTCTGTTGACTCACTGTGGCCCCCACGGTGGGTTTCTGCATCTGTTACTCTTTGTGGACTAGAGAGCCCCATCTTTCTCCTGGACAGTGACCGCAAGGTTAGAAAATGCTCAAAAATCTGACTAGGAAAATAGAAAAGGAGCTCATGTTGTAACGGCAAAGCCCCTTTTGACATTTTTGTCTTCTAGAAAGGAGTCCGGGTGGCCCGCTGGTGATGCACTTGAAGCATGGCTAATCCAGAAGCCAGCAGTTCAAACCCATGAATCACTCACAGGAGAAAGATGAGGCCATCACTTTCATGAAAATCACAGCCTTGGCGACCTTAAGGGAGCAGTTCTGATTCTGCTAAGATTGCTGTGAGTCCGAGTGGCTCGAGGGAAGTGGGGAACTTGTTTGTTTGTTTGCTTGTTTGCTTGGGGGCAACTTGTGGACCAAGTGTTGGTGAACCCTGGGGCCTGAGGGGCAATCTTTTTTTATTATTAGAATAGTTTTACAAACTTTCTTTTAACAGTACTTATATATTGTGGTATATAGATTGAAAGACAGCTTCACAATTTCTAGGTAATTTACTGATACCATGTTGAGTTGATGCATATTAGCAATCATTTAAGCAAGCATATATGCTTGATCCCACAAGGAAATGAGGGCTTATTTAGCTACTTTAACAGGTTTCATTATCAAATAGTACAACAGAAAAGTTGAAAGATTTATAAGAAGAAATCCAATTTGATATAGTCCAAGGGGGGTTTGTTTGCTTGCTTGTTTTTTTTTTTAATTTGCTCTGGTTAAAGCTTACTGGGCTCACTTATGAGAATACTGAGAAGCTCACCCTTTAAACAGCACATATTGAAAATTGTGTTTCTTGATGTTCAAATGACTAAACCTACTCACTAGGCTGAAGAGTTCATTAGATCCTTTGGGGGATCTGCTGAAGCTCTCACGAAAATAAGCTTTCTTTTGTCCATTGTTGTGGCTGTTGTTTTCAGATCCCACGAAGTCAATTCCTACCCATAGCCACCACAGGTACGACCGCCCGCCCCTGCCCCATTCTCACAATCACTCTTAGGTTGGGACCTGTCATTGCAGCCACTGTGGCAGGCCATCTGGTCAAGGTCTTCTTCCCCTTTTTTTGTTCCCTCTCACTTCAGCAAGCATGATGTCCTTCTTCAAGGACTGGTACAAAGCCTCAACATCCTTGCCGCTCAGGAGCCTTGGGGCTGAACTTCTTCTAAAGCAGATTGGGGGCAGGGGGTGGGGCATTTCATGGCACGTTCAGTATTCTTCACCAGCACCAGAATTCCGATGCCTTGATTCTCTTTTGGTCTTCTCTATTCCATGCCCAGCTTTCACAGGCACAGGAGGGGATTGAAAAGACCATGCCTTGGGTTACGTACACCCTACACCTAGTCCTTGAATAACCTTCTTCCTCTTCTATTCTTGGATGAAATTTTGTGCAGCACGTTTACCCATTTTCTCATCTCTCTCTTTTTAAAACCATTTTTTGGGGGGGGGCTCTTACAGTTCTTATAACAATCCATTTATCTATTGTGTCAAGAACATTTGTACATAGGCTGCCATCATCCTTTTCAAAATGTGTTTTCCTACGTGACCTTTGCTCTCAGCAACCAGGGGCAATCTCCCCAACTCCTCGTTTTCCTAAGAAAGTATTATTGGAACCCTGGCACGCCCGTTCATTTTTGTTTCCTCTCTTTAGGAGTCCTGGTGGTTCGTGATTGAGTGGGAAGCTGTTCGCCACATGTGTGGTGATTCAAACCGCCGCGCTGGCTGTGTGGACGAAAGCCCTGGCAGTGGAATCCAGTAAAGATCACAGCCCAGAACACTCAAAGGGGCACATGGGGCTGCCGAAGTGGACTGGACAGTGCCCAACAGCAATGGCTCGGTAGGTAGCTGCTTCTGCATACAACAGCAGGATGGGGCGTGGCCACAGAGCCCATAGGACTCATGAATCAGAACGTGTCAGCTAGTCGGCCCTTTTCAAAAAGCAAAACAACAGCAGCAACAAAACCATTATGACTCTATGGTAATAAAGAGGAGCATTGTCTGCTAAGGAAGACTCAGAGCCACTTTCATGGGCTGAGAGGCCACCGGAGGAGCCCGGGCTATGAAGCCTGACAGTTCATTCCTCATGGAAATGGAGGGGAAAGGAAATGAGGGCAGATCCCAGAGACTCCCGACTCTGAGAAACTCGCATGTGCTCTTTGCCTGGACAAGCCAGGCTGGCATTTGAGGATTATAAAAAGAAGCATACCAGGGATGCCTCAGAGACACTCTGCCATTCAGCAGCCCCCAGAGCTGCTGTGTCTCCAGCAAGAACCTCTACAGATATGAGACCACCTGGAGATCTTCAAAGGATGGGCCTCTTTGTACCAATGACCCGGACACCTGTCAGTCACAGACCATCCCCCAACAAGCTCCTCCTCAGGCTCCCCATGCAGCCTGGAGGCCAGTGCCTGGGGAGTCCTTCCAATCCACAGCTGCATGGGGGTCTCTGGAGTTCTGGGCAAGGAGGAGATGACTTCTTAAGCAAGGAGAAGGCTGCAGGGATAACACATCTCTCCTCAGCAAGGGAGCACTCATCACTGAGTGGGGGCCTTTGCTAGGCAGGACTTCTCTGGAGTGTGTACATGGGTCATGCTTCTTCTACGGGGATAAGCACATAGACCTGCTTTTCCTAAAGTAATTATATATTTATTCAATTAACTTTTGTATAGATAGTCCTTACGATGATGTGTTACTTTGTGTGTGTGTGTGATTCTTCATTTATCACAGAGATAGTATGGTTAGCTTCTCTGATCTAGGATGACCCTGTGCACAATAAAACAAACCGTGGCCGAGTCCTGTGCTATCCTTATGACTGATTGTGGGTTAGACGGCTGTGATCACCAGGGCTTTCATTGACTGATTTCGGAAGTAGATCGCCAGACCTTTCTTCCTAGTCTCTCTTAGTTTCAAAGTTCCTTGAAGCCTGCTCTGCCTCACAGCAGCAGCACGTAAGCTTCCAAAGACAGATGGGTGGTGACTTTACATGGAATGCATCAGCTGGGATTGAAACCCATGGGCATCCTGCAAGGGAGATCAGAACTCCTACTTCTGAACTACAAAGCCCTCCTACCACATATAGAATTGTGTAAAATCCACTGAAACCAACACACAGAACTATTCCATGAGTGCTCCTTACTTTACAATTTTTTTTTGCAACGGTTTCCTTGCTGTCCTGAAATGAAAGCCAGCAAAAGTGCAGCCTCCTATATACATTCACAGCAGAAACTTTGACATAGAGACATACATACAAATTAAATGAACACACAGAGATAACACATACAGAGAAAGTACATTATAAAAGGTAAATAAAAGGAAAGGGACTTGACTATTTTAAATAAAATATATCCAAGACTTACGCATTTCAAGGGGCAGCAGATGATCGCGAGCCAATGATACTGAAGAAAGACTTTCCAGCGGCACTGGAGACTTTAGTGCAAAGTGAGGCTCCAGAAATTGACAGAGAACCAAATGAAATGTTCAAGAAACTGATGGGGCACTACAAACACTCACTTGTGGATGCCAGGAAATTTAGCCAACTAAAGATAGGTGACCCAACAGAATGCAAAAAATCTAGCCATATCATTAATATCAAATGAAAGCAAAATTTCCTGACAATCATTCCACAACAGTTTGAGCAGTTCCTTGGCAGGGGTACCTGAAATGCAAGCCAGCTTTAGAAAAGGACATGGAACAAAGGATATCATTGCTGACGTCAGATGCATGGATCGTGGCTGAAAGTAGAGAATACCAGAAAGCTGCTTACCTGCATTTTATTGACTAGGCAAAGGCCTTTGACTGTGTGGATCATAACGGACTCTGGATAATGTGGGGACGCACCAGAATTCCAGAACACGTGATTGTGCTGATGTGGAACCTGAGCACAGACCAAGAGGCAGCTGTTCAAACAGAACAAGGAAATATTACATGGTCTAAAATCAGGAAAAACACATGTCGGGGTTGTAGGCTTTTATCATAAGTATTCAATCTGTGTGCTGACCAAATAATCTGAAAAGCTGTGCTATATGAAGAATTTGGCATCAGGATTAGAGGAAGGGTTATTAAAAACCTGTGCTTTGCAGATGGCACAACCTTGCTGACTGCAAGCATGGCAGACTGGAAGCCCTTGTTGGAGAAGATGAAGACTGCAACCTTCGAGTGGATTAAAACTAAGTGGAAAGAAAACAAAAATCCTCACAAATGGGCCAATAGTCGATGTCACAGAGAAGAGATCAAAGTTGTCTAGGATTTCATCCTGCTTGAATCCACAGTCCATGCTCACAGGGTCAACAGTCAAGAAATCAAGTATGTATTGATTTCATGAAGCAAATGTGCTGCATTATACCTCTTTAAAGTTAAGCTGACCCAAGCGCTGGCATTTTCCATGGCCTCATCTGCATGTGAAAGTTGGACCATCAATATGGAAAACTAAAGAAAGATGCATGCATTTGAATACGGTGTTGGTGGGGGACCATGGGAAGTGTCAGAGACTCCCAGAGGAACCAACTTGAAAGATGTGTAGCCAGGTGCTGCTTTTAAGCAGGGAAAGCCAGACATGCTATCAGAAGAGACCAGTCCTTGGAGAAGGACCTCTTGCTTGGTAAAATTGGGGGGGCGGGGAGCAAAACTGAGGAAGATGATCAAGGAGATAGACTGGCGCAGTGGCTGCAAAGATAGCTCCAACCTATTAGCGATTATGGGGATGGTGCAGACAAGGCAGGGTTCCGTTCTGCTTGTGCCTAGGGTCTCTGTGAGTCAAAACCAGCTCAACATCACTAACAACAACACAACAGCAACAAATGCATAGGCTCGGAGTTCTAAAGGACTAAATGAAGATGCCAGAAAGAGGCAATGGTGAAAACGTGCAAAGTTTCAGTAGAGACTTGATGGATAAAGTTGGCATAGGGGTTAAGGAGACGTAGAGAAGGAGAGTCAGAGATTAACTTTTGCAGAGTTTTACATATGCAGTAGCTCTTTGGATTTTCATAATGCAGTGCACCTCAAGATCCTCACCACCGCAATGGGCCCGTCAAAGAGCTAAAGGGCTATGTGACAGCCCCCAACACTCCTAAAGAAGACTGGAGAAGAAAACTCTCCCCACAACCCTCTGCGGGAGCTCCACTCGTGATGCAGTGTGTCAGGGGGAAGACAGGTGTGGAACGGTCATGGTGAGGCACTTGCCATTCAGACATAGCTTTCCTGAAAGAAGAAAAAGTGGCTGAGAGCCTTGTTTAGAAATGAGGTTTAGTTAGGTGGTTGCAGAAAAGGTCGAAGGGACCTGCATAAAGTGGAAGCTAAGAAAATAGTTAGAAAATATCTAAGCACAAAATTTCCAGTGCAAGAATTTCTCAAGGACTGGAATTTTTCAGAAAGGTTAAGAAAGAATGAGGAATGGAAACAGGAGATTGCCATCGATAAAAGGAAACAAATGTGTATGGATTGGTGAAATTTATCTGCAAATCTTCACTCAATTCACAATAAAATGTAGACGTAAAAGTGAACAAACCAAAGAAACACAGCAAAACAAAACTGCTTAGTCTAGCCAAAGGTTATATTTGTTCTCAAAACAAAAGTTCAAATGTTCAGATGAGCCCCTTCCACTGCACCCAGTCCCCATGGATCTGTGAACTCAGCCTCCCAGGTCTGTCCACCTAGCGTTCCCTCAATCTTCCTCTGCAGGGATGTGAAAATGAGGTTGACAGTGAGGGTTCTTCAAAACTAGTGGTTCCTTCCTAATGCTGGGGTCCTTTAATATAGTTCCTCATGTGTGGTGACCTCACCCCAGCCATAAAAATATTTTTGTTGCTACTTCATAATTGTCATTTTGCTACTGTTATGCACTGGGCGACCCCTGTAAAAGGGTCTTTTGAACTCCAAAGAGGTCATGACCACAGCTTGAGAATCCCTGGTCTACACTTAGTCAACAAGGTGCTTCCTTTGGGAGTTTGGTCTCCTGGGTCTTACAGCTCCTCACAGACAGGGGGAGCCCTTCCATTGTGGGGTGAATGAGGCCTTGGAGTGGAATTCCCAGCAGCTAACTTGTCCAGGAAAGGAGGAGAGCCAGCTGCCATGGAGAGATGCCACTTCATAGTGACCCCATGAGACTCAGAGTAGAACTGTGCTCCAGAGGGTGACATTGGCTGATTAGGGGAAAGGAGATCATCACATCTTTCTTCTGATCCTCTGGAGGATTCGAACCTCTAACTTTTGCTTTCCCCTTAAAGCCCTGGTAACCACTAATTATCTTTGGGTTCTCTATACCAGGGAGCTTCAAAAGTTGGTGGGAAAGACTCCACTATTTTTTCATTTCATTTCTCTGCAATTCTTTTGAAGCTCCCCTCATCTATGCTCATTTCATACAAATGAAATCATGCAGTGTTTGCCCTCTGGTGACTGCATCTAATTTTAAGAGCCACCCCACCCCCACACCCCATTCTGGGCATCCATTAGACAGAATTTTTGACCTTCCTGAACCTCCGTGTCCTCTTCCAGAAATGTGAAAAGGTCACACGCAGCAGCAGCTCTCACATCAGGATGTCTACTAGCCTCACTCCGAAAGCGTGTCAGCAGTGCCCATCTTGAGGGACTCTGACTGAATCGACCTCTGGCAGTCGTGGGGCTAGGAGAGAGGGCTTCCCAAAACTCCCCAGATGATGGTGTGGCACAGTTAGGCAGATTGTCAGTGCTTGGAGAGAGTTTATAAGCTGGTTGTTAAACATGCTCATGATTAAATATGACAACAAGCACACACAAATCAGACCAGTTACCTTTATTTATGTATTTATCTTGATGGGGAGCTTGTAAAGATATCACAACAATCTATAATTCACATAGGTCAAGCATGACTGTACAGTGGCTATCACAATCTGTCTCCAAACCGTTTCTTTCTTTTTGAACTCTCTGATATCAGCTCCTTTAGACCAGTGACTATGGAGTCAATCCTTTTTTTTTTTAATTTTAACTTTAATGTCAAATTGCATTATTTATTATAGAAAATGAGAAGTAGATGAAAAACCATCCTATTTGAAAATTGCATTTTAAAAAAGCATAAGACTGAGGATAATTTTTAAATAAATCTAAAGAAGCTTCAAAAAGTTCATGGGGAAAAAGCCCATTATCTTTTCATTCCATCTTCAGTTAATGTTTTGAAACCCTCTTATATGCAGCAAAAGTGACTTCTTTTTGTTTGTTTGTTTTTTGGTTCTTTGTTTTTGGGGGCATCACTGCCCTCTGGTGGTCGTGGGAGTTACCCAGCCTTGCTCCTGGAGAGCTGCTGCTGGATTTGAACCACCAAGCCCATGGGCTGCAGTCTCACACTCAACCACTATGCCACCAGGGCTCAGCCCAAAAGTGACTTCTTAAAAAACTCATTTTGATACAGCTCGTATCACCATCCATACATCTATTGTATGCAAAGCACACCTGTACATTTGTGCCATCACCATTCTCAAAACATCTTCTTTCTACTTAAGCCCTTGGTGGTAGCTCATTTTCCTACTCCCTCCTCACTCCTCCCCTCCCTCATGAACCCTTGATAATTTATAAATTATTGACAGGCCAGTGTGTCTGAGTACAATGGTCCTCTGTAGGGTTTTCAGTATCTGAAGTTTGGGGAAGCAGATCACCAGTCCTTTCTTCTGAGGCACCTCTGGGTGGGCTTGAGCCATTAGCTTACTGTTTGCAGTGCAACACAATCACCATTTGCATCACTCAGGAATGCCTAAAATATGTAAACTTATCCTCACAGGAATTATATTAAATGCAGATATAACACATCCCAAAACTCATCTCTTTCTAGTTATTTTTAGTGCATTTTATGATTGTACGATTATACATTGTTTTGCTCCCTGAATGGCACAACCAGTTTGCACTTGACCACCAACCTAAAGATTGGCAGTGAGACCACCCGAAGGTCACATGGAAGAAAAGACCTGGCCATCAGTGTCCATGGAAATGACAGCTAAGAAAGCCTTCCAGAGCGCTGCTGCTCCAGAAGAGATGGAGTGGCTTCCACAGCAAGAGTCGGAATCACACATCACAGCTCTTCACAGTCTCTCCTTCAGCGGCGTCCCCGTGTATCTTGAAATCAGCCTGACTGAAATATTTATGCCCCCGAAGAAGCCATCACACTCCAACTCAGTGCTGACTCTGTAGCGATGAGCAGAATTGTCCCCGAAAGCGTCCAAGGCTGTAATCTTGACAGGAGCAGAAGCGGGCTGCGCCAGCTTCCTCGCACACAACGGGTTTCAACCGCTGACTTTTGGGTTGACAGCAGCGTTTAAGGATGGCACCCCCAAGCTCCGTATTGACACCGCAGAAGTGGCAAGTGCTACTGCTCAGAGTGGTTGTCCACCCCCTGCCCTCCTTCTCCGACTCCATGATGCAGTTGTTCAGCGCCCCAGTCCTCCGTGTGAGGTGCAAGTTTCATTCTTAAAACTTCCTGTCTCGGCATGAGATGCCTGTGACTGACTAGCTTTCCTACGTATCCCCCTGACACACACACACATACACACACACACACACACACACACACACACCGCCAACCCCGCCGTGTTTGCTCTGCTGTGCCTGGCACTGAAGAAGCAGGTGTGTTTGTGCAGGTCTTTAAGGTATCTTTAAAGTAAATAGGCTTGATAAAATCTGTTCTTTTCTTCATTCTTCTGTTCCTCGCATTGATCTAGCTCTTTCCACAGGCGCTGCACATGCTGGCTGTGTTTGTACATTTCTGCAAATAGATCCTTATGGAAGCTTATTGTACAGAAACAGGCTCTACTCCCACCAACCGTAACCGAGGCGGTGACCAGCGACTTCCTCTCCTTTGAGACTCGGGTGTTTTTGAAGATTTTTAACTTAAACGCCGTTCCACAACTTGGCCCTGTTCCATTGTTGCCTTATTTGGAATGCAGACTGGCTATTATGGGTAAGAATCATTATTAAATTCCGGAGGAGAAATCAATTCTCTTGACCGTTTACAGAAAGTTCAAACTTGTTTGGGGCTGAGCCTCCCCTATTTTCCGCTTCAGTTATCGTTTTTTTGGGCACATTAAAGGAATACAGCTGACACCAAGGGGTGTGAGTACGGTGTGATGAGACGCTTTTACCTGACCTTTCTAGCCATGGTCTTCTAACCATGATGGTCTTCTAACGCCCATCAAATGATTCAGAGAGGCTATGCAAATAAGGTGCTTGTGAACCACCAAGCTTTAATAATATCTCTTAATAATGCAAATAAGATGCAATAGAGGTGGGACCATGCAAATAAGGTTTATGGAACCCTATCAAGAGGATTGGTCCATTTTGCCATCCCTTCCCTTTCAGAGAAGGGACTTCACTAGCTATATCTAAGACGAGGAGATGATTGCAAAGTGTACCTTTGGGACCGAAGGGCTTTGTGCTGAGAATTCTGAGACAAGGGACAGAGGGAATGAGAGAGCTGTCACATGAGAGAGGGAGAAAGTGAGAGGCAGTGGCATTGATACGGTGAGAGCACAACCAGGAAAGCGGCATGAATTGGCATTAGCGTGAGTTCCGGCCCGGAGCAAGGTGACTGCTGACCCACAGAGGAGACTGCTGAGAGCCTTTGGGTAGAAGGCTTGCTGGTGGAGTGAGAGGTCCCTAGGTACTTATCAGCAGAGATAAAGAGCTTTGTAACACTGGTCCAAGCAGGACAGAGGTTGCACCCAGGACCCAAGGGACGAGGACGAGAGAGAGAGAGAGAGAGAGAGAGAGAGAGAGAGAGAGAGAGAGATGCCTGCAAGCACCGGTGTGAATGGGTTGTTCCAGTTAAAGAACTGTATTTTGATTCATTCCTAATCCTGAATTGCTACCTGCTATTTCCATAATAGACTTCATTACTGTGGGTACGTCTGTGAGTTCCAGATGGCTGCTGCATTACATTATTGACCCCCGCAGAGAAGGAGAGAGTGCTGCGGGAGGGACAGCTGGTATGAGGATCAGTAAACAGATGGAAAAGCAGGAGAGTGGTTGACACCCTCATCTCCTAGGATTTAGTCTTGGCCTGTTGATGTTGACAATGAGTTTCTTCCTCTTGTGAGGTGGGATCATCAAGTCACTTTTACACTTGGCACTGCTAATTCACTTATGTATTTATTTCAATTTATTGAAAATCACTGCCATCAAGTTGACTCTGGCTCATTGAAACTCTGTAGGCCTGGGTGGGGCTGCCCCTGTGGGCTTTTGAGACTGTAAATCCTTACAAGCGTAGAAAGAGTCATCTTTCTCTCCCCAGAGGGGCTGGTGATTTCAAACTGATGGTCTAGACAACCCAACGCATTACCCACTATGTCAGCAGTTCTCAACCTGTGGGTCGTGACCCCTTTGGGGGTCGAACGACTCTCTCACAGGGGTTACCTAAGACCATCAAAAACCACATATTTTGATGGTCTCAGGAACAGAGACACCATTCCCCTATCTGTCTCCAGGCAAGTCCACCCACATGCAGATATGCCCATATATGAGTACCTGGTGTGAAGACTGTTACCCATGTCACACCATGCTTCAAGACAAAATTTCATTTATTTGTAATTAGACATAAGTATTCCACAATGTATAATTAGATATTATTTTTGTGATTAATCACTATGCTATAATTATGTTCAATTTATAACAATGAAAACACATCCTGCATATCAGATATTTACATGATGGTGCATACCAGTAGCAACAATACAGTTACGAAGATGCAATGAAAATAATTTTCTGGTTGGGGTTCACCACAATGTGAGGAACTGTATTTAAGGATCGTGGAAGGTTGAGAACCACTTCACCCTCAAGACGCCTAACTTGTGTAAAGTGTTGAGAAATTAATTGATGAAAAAAGTAGACCCTGAATGTTGCCAAGGTCTTACCGAGATTTTTCTAGTCTTCTAAATCTATCATTACACAAATATTGCAAGTAAATGACTATAAAGAATAGAAATTTATTTATTCCCAGTTCAACAGACTAAAAGTCCAAGTAAGGACCTTAGCTATGTGGCTGCTTCTGTGAACGCTCATCCTCATTTCTGGTGTTTGTTGCTGCCCTTTGGTATTTTGGCATTTCTGGGCACTCCTTAGTGTTTCTCAGTGTCTGTCTCCCCCTGTGAGTATGTCTCTGGTCTATCTGCTCTTTTTATAACTCAGAAGTGATTAGATTTAGGATCTTCTATGCTCATATGACATCATTGACATAACAAAAAATCATATTTATAGGTAATGTCTTTTGATGGACACAGTTCAATCCATAACTGTATCCAATCATGGTACACACTTCTCCGCCCAAGTTCAAAATCCACTGCTAAGTGAAGAAAAGGATTAATGGGCCTGGTGTCCCAAAGATAACTTTTATAGTGGATAAATATTAAGATGTAGGATATGATATGTACTCAGATCTTGGAACAAATATGCTTTTGGTTCATTTGCTAAATCTCCTCCAAGTCCCACAAGGCAGTAGTGCAAGAGAATATAAATGTATTCTCTCACCATCTAGAAGCCAGAAAGCTGAAAGCTAAGTGTTGGGAGGGTTGGTCCTTTCAGGAAACATAGAGGAAGAATCTGCTTCATGTTTTTCTCTTAGTTTCTTGATTTGTCAACCAGCAATCCTAGTCCTTCCTTGCCTTGCAGTTGAACCACTCCCCTATCGGCCTCCATCTTTGCATGGTGTTCTTCCCTGTGTTTTCTATGTGTTTTCTCCTCTTCTTATAATTATTCACACAGGATTTAGGGACCACTGTAGTCCAGTGTGATCTCATATTAATTTAACTAATTTTATCTGTCAAGACTACATGAATGGGGTTTCAAAAAGTCTGTGAGAAAATCCTACTATATTTTAAATCTATTTGACCATCAACTTTTTGAAGCCTTTTGTATTTTAAAATAAGGTCACATTCTGAGGTTCCAGATGGACCTGAAATGTGAGGGGATGCTATTCAACAGAGTTAAAAAGCTCATTAATGTTGTTACTGTTATTGGACACCAAGTCAACCTCTGAATCCAGACCTTTCTTTATAGTCTGTCTTAGTCTTGAAGCTCCACTGAAGCATACTCAGAATTACAGCAACCCACAGCCTCCACTATCAGATGGATGGTGTCTTCACATGAGGTGCATTGCACAGGAATCAAGCCTGCTTATCTTGCATGGAAGGTGAGGATCCTACCACAGAACTAACAATGACCGCATAATCCTGAACCCCAAATTTAAGCATGGTCTGCTTGGGCAAACACACTGCCCAGAGGGCTAAGCTCACTCCTGAAGATGCAGTAGACTCATCCCAAGTGTGAATCTAGAAGCCCATGCCCTGTTTCTCCTTTCACACTTGCTGATCAGGAGGGAGGTTTGGGCAGCAAAGGCGCAGAGTTCTGCCAAAAAGTTCCCTCATAGAGAAGAAACCAATAGTCAACTTCTTCTTCTCCATAGCCATCCTCCTCCTCCCAGCATGGACTGTTAACATAAATGCATGCCTGACTGTAGTTTTGGAAAGCTCCTTTATCTGAAAGTTGAATAGTGTGTGTGTGTGTGTGTGTGTGTGTGTGTATTAAGACTGGATGCTGTCATTGTTTGATGCCAGTGAGTCCGCTTCACTCCATAGTGACCCTATGCATAACAAAAATAAGACTGCCTGGTTCTGCACCATGCTCACAATTGTTCCTTTCTGAGCCTATTGATGCAGCCACAGTGCCAATGCATCTTCTTGAAGGCCTTTCTCTTTTTTGCAGCCCTTTCATTTTACCAAACATGATGTACTTCTCTGGGGACTGGTCTCTTCTGACAATATGCCCAAAATATGTAGGACAAAGTCTTCCCATCCTTGCCTCTAATGACCTCTCTGATCATACTTGTAATACAGAACAGTTTCTCCTTCTAGCAGTCCATGGTACTTTCAATATTCTTCTCCAGCACCACAATTCAAATGCATCGAGTCTTCTTCAGTATTCCTATTCAGTGTCCAACTTTCAGATGTATATGATACGATGGAGAATACTATGGCTTACCTTCAGGTGCACCTTAGTCCTCAAAGTACCATCTTTGCTCTTCAATCCTCTAAAGAGGACTTGTGCAACAGATTTATCTAATACAATTTGTCTTTTTATCTCTTAACTGCTGCTTCCCTGAGCATTAATTGTCGATCCAAATAGAATCAAATCCTTGGCCACTTCTACCTTTTCTTCATTTGTCATGATGTTACCTACTGATCAAGTTGTGAGGATTTGGGTCTCGCTTACATTGAGTTGCACTCCATACAAACGAGAACAATCCTTGTTCTTCATAAGTAAGTGCTTCAATCCCTCCCCACTTTCAGCAAGCAAGATTGTGTCATCTGCATAGGAGAAATTGTTAACAAACCTTCCTCTGACGCGGATGCCCTGCTCTTCTTAATATAATTCAGCTTCTTGGGTGATTTGTTCAGCACATAGCTTGAACAAGTATGGTAAGAGGAGGCAATCTGGATGCACACCTCTCCTAATTTTAAACCATGCGGTATTCCCTTATTCTGTTCACACAACTGCCTCTTGATCTGTGCACAAGTTCTGCATGAACACAAGGAAGTCTTCTGGAATTCCCTCTCTTCTCAAGGTTGTCCACAGTTTATTAAGGTCCACACAGTCAAGTACTTTTGCATAGTCAATGATAAAATACAAGTCAAAGGAAAAATAAAAGCACAAGTAAACATCTTTCTGGTGTTCTCTGTTTTGAGCACCAATCTATCTGGCATCAACAATCATATCCCTTGTTCTGTGTCCTTTTATGAATCTGGTCTGAGTTTCTGGAAGTTCTCTGTCAATGTGCTGTGGCATTCATTGTTGAGTGATTGTGTTAGTGAGGGCTACCTAAAAAAAGAATGACCAGGGCACTTATGAATATATGTGTATGTACAGGATTATACAGCACAAAGGAATGTAATAGCTAATTAGTCCACACAGCAATACAGAGGGATTAGTTCAACTCACTTCAGTAGAACAGCTGATAAACTGGAAGTCCTTCAACTCATGTGGGCTGCCAGGTCCAGGAAGCAGACAGTGGAGTCCTCCCTTGGGCAAAGTAGCAGAGTCTTCCCACAGGCAGCAAACAGCAGGACAGTCAGCAATAGTCAGTAGCCTGGGAGCTTTGTGAAGGAGAGCAGATGTGATGTTGAACTCAGCAATGCAAGGCTACAGGAGCCACCAGCTTCAAGTTCAAGCAATGTATGCACCAGCAGCATGGAGAAGCAGGTCCCAAAGGAGCTTCAAGCTTTAGGGGCATGATCCACGGGTTGGGTTGGCCCACAGGTTGTGTAGCTCACAGGTTGAGGTAGAGAACTAGCTAAAGCAGCTGCATGCTGGTTGGATCACCAGAGAGCAAGAGAGAGGAGCCACATGCTGGTCCAATCACCAGAGAGCCAGAGTGAGGGCGGTGGGCCTTGCAGATCCATTTATCTCTTTGCCCTCCAATCAAACCATGACCTGATTAATCCCACATGTTCTTATTGGCCAGGTTGGCACAATAAACCTAACTATCTCGATGATCTTAAGTAAAATTTTACTTGTGTGTGATATCAATGATGTCATTATATAGTTTGAGCATTCTGTTCGGTCACCTTTCTTTGGGCACACATATAGATATCTTCCAGTCCACTGGACAGGCAGTTGTCTTCCAAATTTGCTGGGTGTTCATAATGGAAGAGCAAGCCCAGGGTTATTTCAGAGTGCTTTGAGGGGAAAACAGGATACTCTAATTAAAGTCCATTCTATCCATTGGTAATAGAAATTCCATGCAATTCAACAATCCCTCTACTGAGCATATATCCTAAAGAAGTAAGAGCCATAACACAAACAGACACATACACACCCATGGTCAGTGAGACATTGCTCACAATAGCAAGAAGATGAAAACAGCTTAAATACTCATCAGTATTATTATCAGAAAAATAATAAAGAAACTAGTATATGTACTCAATGGAATACTATGCATCCCTAAAAAACAATGACAAAATCATGAAACATGTGATTGGGAGGTAAGATTCTTGTCTTCTATACCAGACACTCACAATCATCTATCAGTGGAAGCCTACATGTTACTATGATGCTAAACAGGTTTTAGCTGAACTTCCTGACTAAGACAAACTAGGAAGAAAGTTCCGGGGACCCACGTCTGGAAATTAGTCAGTGAAAACTGGATGGGTCAACCAGGAATCCTGGGGAAATGAGTCAATGGGTCTGAGGACTCAGGACCATAGGCTTGGGAGATACCAAGGTCCCTTGCCATAACATAGTGCACACAGTCTGTATCCTACTATGATGAATTGCAACGGGAGTCTTAAAAGCTTGAGACAGGCCACCTAAGGCGCACTCGTGAGTCTCACCCTGTCCAGTGGAAAGAAGAGTCATGAAAATTGAGGGCACATTGAAATGACCTGTTCGATGGACTTACTAAAGGATCATGTGAACATTAAGGTCTACAACCCCGAGACCAGGTGCACATCTGCCATTACCAGCTGCACTAAAAGATATCATATTAGAAGGTCTTAGAGTGAGAGGAAGATGTGGAACAAAACTCAGAATTACAAGGGACATCAAGCTTGGTGGTTAGATAGAGGTGATGGAATGACCAAGACTATGGTCCTTAATCATGATTTGGGTCTGGACCAGAACTCACCCCTTACATGTCTAGATGGCAAACAGTCACACCCATGAGGTTCACACACATTAGAATAATCAACCATTTTGATCAAGGGGTCAGCATCTAACCAAGAAAAAAATTCAGAAGGATTAGGAAAGAAGGCAGAATGGAGAGAGGAAACCCAGGGAGGAGGTGAGATGGGTGATAATGCGTTGAAGAGATGGCAATGAAGGAGATGAAGCAAAATACGTAGGAAGCATTGAACGACGGATGATTAAATGAACTGATATTCCGCTCTGTGAGCCTTCCCCCACCCAACCCACCATAAAACGTCTTTTAAAAGCAAGAAAGAAGACCGTCTGGATCACAAGTGGCAACATGGGATGATGCCCAACTGAGCAGCATTTTGTTTTCTTGTCCATGGGGACATCGCCGTGGTTCCGGGAGGCTGACTCCACAGCTGCAAATAACTGGTTATTGTTGAATCTGTTCAGGGTGATAACAGAGAGCAGGGTGTCCCATGGCCTACTCCTATATCTGAAAGGCATGTTTAGCCCCTGCCTGTCCACCAGCCACATCCAGGATTGGAGTGCTTATTCTGTGTCAAGACTCAGTTTCCACTTGGGCTGCTGTGAAGAATAACCAAGAAAGGGTGATCCAGGACCCTTGGGCTGCTTTGTATTTGTGTGCAGAAAGAGAGGATTTCTTCCTTCCTCCCTTACCCTCACTCACGGCCTTGGAGTTAGCCTTCGGCAGGAAGAAAAATCTAGCCAAGACTCCGTTAGTATAGCAACAGACCACAGTATGACTTGGAAGTAGGTGTGTGGGATCTTTCTTTGTGGGCCCCAAGCCTTTTGTGATTCTCAAGCAGCCACTCTAACGTGCCTGCAGATCGTTCCAGGTGTTTTTGCGGCACCAACAGTTCGTGTAAGACCTCAGACAGATACTCTGTCCATCACCTTTAGAATTGTCTGGGCCGGGACAGGAAGCCCAAGCTGAAGTTCCTGCTTTATCATTTCCAAAATTAGTTTTCCAGTGAACAGCATAGTGAAGCATGCTTGGCCATTTAAGCCCTGTTCCAGACAGCCCGTCGATGGTAGGGAGCACTTGTGTGAAAGGGCAAATTATCAGTCACATTGCTCGTCCTAGCTTAAGTGGCCCAGTGATCAACGGTGTGTGGTGACCGATCCACACCTGCTGTGAGGAGGCACTGATCTCTGGAGAAGGAGCTCATGGTTGGTCAGGCAGACAATCAACAAAAGTAAGGAGATCCTGAGTCAGATGGACTGGCACACTAATGACAATGGGTTCAAATAGAGCAACAATTGGAATGAGGACCCATGACTGGGCAGCACTTCTTCCTCTTGCCTATACGGTCACTGTGAGTTAGACTCACTCAGCAGCCCCTAGCAGCAACAGCTGTGAACCAATGCCCTTCCACGAGTAACTCAGTCCTGTGTGGAGGTACAAGGCTGACATGATTGGACTGAACTTCACCTCCTGCACTCATTCAAATGTTCAACTCCCCCGTCCTGGCCTGGTTCTCATCTTCACTGTAACTCTTCTCTCTGGGGAGTCAAGGTCTGCCTCTGGCATCTGTTCCACAGCCTACTTTCTGGCCACCGAGATAGAGACCATTTGTTATCTTTCCCCCCCCCCCCCCCCAACCCAATGTCTGATTCAATTGTGAAAAATTTACCATGACCATCCACAAGCAGAATCTATTTCTTCTGTGAGGATTCCAGTTGCATTTTTCTACCTAATCCTTTTGTGACCTGCCCCTCCCCTTCACTCATTCATTCATGTATTCATTCAGATAACACCTCTCAGGCTTTCCATCCCTTACTCATAATCTCTTGTTTCTCTTTTATGAGATTTATACCTTACATACACATCTGTCCCTCTTGTTCTCATTCCTTTTTGTGCATCTTCCCTGCCCATTATGAGTTCTAGGGAGAACCCAGATGCACCCAACACATGCAGCACGGCTGGTTTTTTCAACAGAGTTCCTCTTTCTAAAAACCCGAGATGATATTCATGTTTCTCACTTCCTAACCTTTATGAAGTAAACCCTTTTGCTTCCACTTCATCTCTAATAGACCCACTTACCGTAGGGCTGACTCCTGCGCCCAGCGTTCCCAGGTATGTCAAGGGACACATAGGATTTTCTTTTATGTTTTTTTAATCATTATATTGGGGAATAATACAACTCTTATCACAACCCATACAATATCCATGTGTCGAGCACATTTGTATATTTGTTGCCATCATCATTTTCAAGATATTCTCTTTCTACTTGAGCCCTTGGTATCAGCTCCTCATATTTTCCCTCTCTCTCCCACCCACCCTCCCTCATGAACCTTTGTTAATTTATATATTTTTTCATGTCTTACACTAACCGAGCTCTCCCTTCACCTACTTTTCTGTTGACCATTCTGTTGTAGGTTAATCACTGTAATTGGTTCCCTCTTACTTCCCCTACTTTCCCCTCTTCCTGCTGCTCTTGTTATTGGTCCTGAGGGGGTTATCTGTCCTGGATTTCCTTTGTTTTGAGTTCTTATCTGTACCTGTGTACATGCTCTGGTCTAGTCGGATTTGTAAGATGGAATTGGGGTCATGATAGTGGGGGCGGGGGAATTAAAGAACTAGAGGAAAGTTGTATGCCTCCATGATGCTATACTGCACCCTGATTGGCATGTTTCTTCTTTGTGACCCTTCTGAAAGGGGAAGTCCAATTGACTACAAATGGTATTTGGGTCTGCACTCTGCTCTCCCCCTCATTCCCACAGATATGATTTTGTTTTGTTTTGGTTTTTGATGCCTGATGCCTGATCTCATCGACACCTCATGATCACACAGACTGGTGTGCTTCCTCCATGTGGGCTTTGTTACTTCTCAGCTAGATGGCCGCTTGTTTACCTTCAAGCCTCAGCTGCTATATGTTTAAATAGCGACTCCATAGGATTTTTATTGGATGGTTGGGGAAGCATATTGCCATGCTGAGGTGCCTTTGGGTGGACTCAAACCTAAAGCCATTCAGTTAGTAGGTAAGCACATTAATTCCTTGTACCACCTAGGATCACCTCTGACCAAAAGAACAAAATAAAACAACCAGCATATAGAAAAACGAATTGACCAGTGGTGAGAGTGGCGATCCCGGGAGGATGGAAGGAAAGTGAAGTAGAAAGTGGGGATCAATGAAGAATCTATATATAACCCCCTCCCTAGGGGACAGACAATAGGAAAGTGGGTGAGGGGAGATGTTAGACAGTGTAAGACATGACAAAATGATAATAATTTATAAATTGTCAAGAGTTTTTGGGGGAGGACAGGGGAGAAAAGGGGAAATGAGAAGCTGATACCAAGGGCTCAAGTAGAAAGCACATGTTTTGAGAATGATGAGGGCCATAAACATGCAAATGTACTTGAAAAAAGAGGTGTATTTTGTGATGTAGGCAACAGATATACAAATATGCTTGACACAATGGATGGATTGTGATAAGACTTGTATGAGCTCCCAATAAAATGATTTCAAAATAAAGAAATATGAATCATCTTTGCACAGTGCCTTTTTAAAATGTTAGGCAAAATATCAGTTCCATCATTGTATCTCTGAACTGAACTGATTAATATGTGCTTGCTGTTTTATGCTTGACTATTTGTTTGCATGAGAGAAAATAGGAGAAAAATAATAAGACTAGGTGAAACTATAGAGAGAAGCTGCTCCCTTGTGAGACTCTCTTAGCCACAGGTCAATAATCTAACTAATCACTGAGTTTTAAGGGACCAATTGGAAACAGTTTGAAAGGACCAATTGGAAACAGATATACCCGAGTTCTCCAATAATCACAAGGTCCTGACTCAGACACCCATGGGTGCTAGTATTTCAAATATCAGATCAAAACAAGAATCCAGAGGGCACTCCCCCCTCCCACATACATCACATACATCACACAGCTAAGAACTAGCAGAACTGGAACTCAAAACCACATCTGTACACCTCCAACTGTGGACTGCTTCCCAGTCTGCTGTGCTGACTCTGACTGGTTCCTAAGACCGAGTCTTTTATTACGGTTGATTGAACCTGAATGTAACTGAAAGAGACACTGTACAAGGTAGCACTAAAGCATTGAACAAGATCAAACATGTCTGAATTTTAGATTAACTTCTAGCATTATGTGGGAGGCTCATAATGGGTAAGGGGTGTACCCTTTCTAGACCCCAGGCTTCAGGTGACAGTAGTAATTGCCTGGTTTGGGTCATCAGGGTGGGATCCACATTGAAAGGAGAAGATGTACGTGCTTTGCAAAGTCACCAGCACAGAAAACTCACAGGTTGACAGGGGATTTATTACTTCCTCAGCTGCTCTACTGGGGAAAGACCAGGCTTTCTAGTCCCATCATGAGCTACGTTACAGACTTAGACCCAGGGACAATTCTACCTTGTCCTATAAGATCAATAGGAGTCAGTATCCATTCAATGGCGGTGAGCTAGAGTTTGAATCTTTAAGCTAATGCTTTTTTTTTAAATCATTTTATTGGGGGCTTGTATAACTCTTATCACAATCCATATATTCATCCATTGTGTTAAGCGCATGTGTACATTTGTTGCCCTCATCGTTCTCAAAACATTTTAAGCTAATACTTTTAACTTGATGGTCTTGTTGATTTTGCCTGACCCTCTCTTCCGAGGGAGTCACTTCCACAGGGATGTTCCCTTGTCTCCCGGGAGAACTTCATCCACAGGCCCCGCCTCTCACTTCTCTCTGGGACGCCAAGGCTAACTAGCCCTTTCGTGGCATGTGTTTCTTCCACGAGCACCTCTTCACACCCTTGCTGTTCCTGTTTCCTAGTGCCACACTCTCTGCCCGGGTTTTCTTCTGAACTTGAACACCAAGAGGCACCCGCCATGACCAGCAACAATGAGGCCTAAGAAAGCAGGTCATTTGAGCTGGGAGGGACGTCAGTGAAACCATCTTACTATTTGATTGGCCTTTTGTTAAGAGAATAGTGACTCTTTAAGCAGCTCCTGAGCGAGACACAGGTCTCTTTTTAGAGTGGACAGAATTGGGATGGCACGTACTGAAAGGGCAGTGTTGATCGCTGAAACTAGGTGTGTCACAGGCCGGGGACTGGTGGGCGGCCTGAGAGAGCTCTCCTGCTGGTAAGGAGGGCCCCTGCCAAGCATCCAGCAGCCTCGGAAAGCACAAGTATAGTCAGTCCCCATCGAAAGCCCCATGGACCTAACTGGTGATGCAGGCAAGCTGTGAGAGTGTGCGGTGACCCAGCCAGGCAGCAGTCAAGAACTGGGGGCGCTTGGGAAGCAGCTGAGTAAGATGTTCAAGAGAAACCTCAGAAGAGCATCCAGAGGCAGCAGCGGACGTGGCTGTGAGCATATCCACACGGTGAGTGGCACGCCGAACCCGTGCATTTTATCTCTGACTGATTGTATTTTGAGATTTGCGTCTCTGCCGAGCAGGTGGGTGAGTTCTGAGGGGGACAGGGAAGAGGCTGAAGAGAGGAGATGAAGATGGAAGGAAGGAAGGACAGGAGGAGCTTGTGCATGCCTTCTCATGAGTCGATGGGGTGGTCGGGGATGTAGTCAGCAGCCGTCTTATCAGATAAGTCTGGCTGCTCTCTGAGCCAGGCGGACTGGAGAGGCACCACAGGGGAACATTGCTGGTCCCACTTTACTTTAGTCAGAATGGTCTGATGGGTTCTTTGCTTCTGAGCCACAGAACACACAGAAATGGGACCATTATTTTGGGGTGCGTGGGCTTTGCCTAGACCAGTGGCAAGGTCCGTTTCCAAGTGAAAGAGCTTCGAGGATTGCCACTGTGTTCTCCAGTACAGAATTCCTGAGAGAGGATATTTCCAGGGTCACCAGAAAGGGGGTGATGCTCCCATAGCAGGATGGTGCCTTCCTCTTGATAGCAAGTACAACCAGCTCTACACCCCAAGACCGTCAAGACAAGCAACGTGTGGAGAAATGTCCATGACAGGGTCTGTGCGAGTCGGGATGCACGGGATGGCAACGCGTTTGGTTTGGGATATGCTGGTGTCACCTGTCTAAGGATCCCTGGTGGCCCAGTGGGCTAAGCATCAGGCAGCTAAGTGAACAGCTGGGCCTTTAACCCCCACCCCCACCCCAGCTGCTCCATGGAGAAAGATGAAGTGCTTCTGTAAAGATCCGCAGCCTCTGAAACTCCACAGAGCACGTCTGCTCTGCCTGAGAGGGTTGCTGTGCGTAGGAACGGGCCAACAGATGTGGATTGGGTTGATTTGTTTGTTTTGCTTTGGGTTGTCTATCGGTTCACAGGAGCGCCCTGGTGGAGGCGTGAGCTAAGCATTGGGCTGCCAACAGCCAGGGCAGCAGTTTGAACCCACCAGCTACTCCTCAGAAGGCGAGGCTGTCTGCTCCCATAAAGGCTTGCAGCCTCAGAATTGCTCTGGGGCACATCTGCTCTGTCCTGCAGGGTCAAGGCGAGTCAGCACGGACTAGAAAGCAGAGGGTTTGGGTTTTATGTTGTGAACAGTGGTTGTGCTTCCTGTCCACAATGTTCTCACTCCTAATACAGTCTGCATTGTCTATGACCCCACACGGCACCGTTGCCCGTCACAGTGGTCTCTCTCTTCATGTGCTAAGGCGTGAGTATTTGATGTATTTATTGCACGTTCCAGTTGAGTGAGTCAGGTAGGACTCACGGCAGCCTCATGTGTAACAAAGTAGAAGTACTCGGGAGAGTTGGCTTGACTGTGATCTTAAGGGAACCAGATGAATAGGCCTGTTCCTTCACAGTACCGCTGGTGGCAGTGGGGGGTGGGTGGTGGTTGATCCACTAAGTCTTACACTCAGTGCACACCATCTGAGCCACCTATGGACCCAAAGAAACATGAGATCTTAGTTAAGAACACGGACTCTTCATACAGGACTCTGGATTCAAGTCTCAGCCCTGCCCTTGACAAGACAGTGATGATTCAACCTTTCTGTAAAGGTCCTCATCTGTAAAATGGAGATACCAATAATTCTACCTCACAGGGTTGTAGATATAAAAGTAGATCAATATAGATAAGTTGTATAGAACAGAATCTGGCACACAGTAAAAACTTGATTCATGGTGTCAGTTAGTACTGGCTGACATCAAAGCTTTAAGTCACTAAACATGAGGGTATGTTCAGGCCCTGGAGGCAGAGTGGCTTCAGCTTTGGGCTGCTAACCCACAGGTCTGCAATTCTAACCCACCAGCTGCTTTGCAGGCGAGAGATGAGGCAGCTCGCTTCCCTAAAGATCTGCAGTCTCAGAGGCCCTATCAGCTCCACGGCAGTGAAACCTAAGAGAAAGCCAGGATTAAACACATCACGAATGAGACAAAAGCAGTTGCGTGGCCAGAACTAATGGCCTAGATTCATTTACAAAGGTAGGAATTCTAATTTTTTAAAGGAATTCTAATTTTTTAAGAAAGGAAATCTAAGAAGTGAATTCTTTAAGAAGATACTATGACGCAGTGACTGTACTCCATTTTATCCTTAGATCGAGGTGGGGATGTCTGCATTTTCAATGTGTTCTTGCTAACTATGACTTTTTCTTCTAAAACCCTATCTACCAGTAACCAAAGAATAAGGAGCAGGGAGGGATAGAGGGGAAGGAGGCGAAGCCCCAGAATCTGGGTCAAGGTCTCAGATCTTTCCACCTTTCATGTCTCGTTCCCCGTGGCATCTGGAAATTTAGCCAAGATGTAAAATAACTCAATCAAGGCCTTATCAGTTAGGCTGTTAGGAAACATAAGTACTCCACAAATAGCCTGAACTATTGCACCGTGCTTTCAGGACTCCAAACAATTTTACGTGAGTAGAATGCTAAGAATTTCAAGCAAGGCCATGATTTAAAGAGGCATAAGATACATTTCACACCAACACAAAGCATGTATTCCTTGCAAAAGCATTGTAGAGAAAAGCAAAAGAGGTATCACATGCAACCATTTACATTTTCTCCCCTAGTAATCCTTCATTTCTTGTTGCATATTTTTGTACTGAGATATACTTTACTTAGATTTAAAATACCCAGCTTAAAAAATACTCAGCTATTTGGTGTTCAGATCAACCAGCTTTGAGAACTCTAGAAACCTTGGTCACAAGCATTCTGCTAATGTAAGAAAGTTGGCAATGGTTGTTTGTTTGATTAAGTATACAAACTGCTGTGAATGTAATACATATAGCACATGTCAACTCAAAAAGAAAAAAAATTAAATTTCAAAGGGAAGGTTGAGAAGGCAAAGTCAAATATGATGGAAAGTGCAAAGACCTAGAGTTAGAAGATAAAAAGATAAAGCCCACTCAGTATATCAGAAAATGAGAGAAAATTCAAGTCTATAGTTGCAATATCAAAAGATTTTTAGTGAAAAATATTGAATGATGTAGGAAGCATCAAAAGAAGATGGGAAGAATACAATTACTGTTCCAAAAAGAGCTAGTCAACATTCAACTATTTTCAAAAGTAGCATATGAGCCAAAACCAAGGGTGTGCAAGAAAAAGCTCAAGCTGCTCTGAGGGCATTCACCAAAAGCAAAGCTCCAGGACTTGAAGGAATACAAATGAAATTGTTTCAGCAAACTGACGAAGTAATGGAAGCACTGACTCATCTGTGCCAGGGAAATGTGAAGACTGTTACTTAGCCAATTGACTGGAAGACATTCATATTTGTGCAAGGCGACATAATAGAATGCTCAAATGATGTAGCAATATCATTAATAGCACACTCACTGTCATCAAGTCACTCCTCACTCATAGTGACCCCTGTCGGTTTCTGAAACTGTAACTGTAATTAAGTAGAAAACTCAGTCTTTCTTCCAAGAAACTAATGGGGTTTTGAACTGTAATATATAATGTATAACTGTGATGCATAATGTCTAAGGCATAACCACGATACCACCTGAGCTCCTTCATCATTAAGAGCAGATGCAAGCAAACTTTTACTAGAGATTATCTAGCAACGTTTGTGCTGTACATTGACAGGGAGCTGCCAGAAGTTCAGGCCAGATTCAGAAGACAGTGGCACAATGGCTATCCTTGGTGATGGCAGAAGGATCTTGACTAAAAGCAGAGAATATCAGAAAGATGTTTACTTGTGTCTTATTGACTATGTTAGGGCGTTAAACTCTGTGGACCATAGCAAAGTATGGATATCTTTGAGAAGAAGGGAATTCCAGAATGCTTCATTGTGCTCATGGTGAATCTGTACATAGATCAAGAGGCAGTTTTGGGAACAGAACAAGGGAATACTGCATGGTTTAAAATCAGGAAAGATGTGTGTCAGGGTTGTATCCTTTCACTATACTTGTTCAGTCTGTATGCTTAGCAAATAATCAGAGAAGCTGGATTATATGAAGAAGAATGTGACATCAGTATTGGAGGAAGGCTTATTAGCAACCTGCAAAATGCAGATTACTTTGCTTGCTGAAAGTGAAGAGGACCAAAAGCATTTACTGGTAATACTCGAGGATTGCAGCCTCAGTATGGATTGCAACTCAGTATAAAGAAAACCAAATGTCTCATAAATGGACCATTAGGTAATCTCATGATAGATGGAGACAAGATTGAAGTTGTCAAGGATTTAGTCTTGCGTGGATCCACAATGTTCATGGAAACAGCAGTCAGGAGACCAAATGACGCATTTTGTTGAGTGAATCCGCTGCAAAAGACCTCTTTAAAGAATTAAAAAGCAAAGATGTCACTTTGAGGACTAAGGTGTACCTGACCCAAGACATGGTATTTTCAATTGCCTCATATCCATGTGAAATTTGGAAGTTGAATAAAGAAGACCGAAGAGGAATTGATGCTTTTGCATTATGGTGCAGGCAAATTATACTGAAAGTACCAGGGACTGCCAAAAGAACAAACAGTCTGCCTTGGAAGAAGTACAGCTAGAACGCTCCTTAGAGACAAGTGTGGTGAGATTTCATCTCACATACTTTGAACATGCTGTTAGGAGAGACAAGTCCCTGAAGAAGGACACCAGACTTGGTACAGTATCGGGGCAGTGAAAGAGAGGAAGACTTTCAACAAGATAGATAGATCCAGTAGCTGCATTTTTGGGGGTCAAACATTGAGAACAATTGTGAGGATGGCTCAGGACTGGGCATTATTTTGCTCTGTTGTACTGAGGATCTCTGTGGTAGTCCAGGCAGACTAGAGAAACAAATTCATAAACATGCATATGGATATAAGGGGAAGGTTTATATACAAGAGGAATGGAACATTGAGAAAATATCCCATCCCAGTCCAGTCCAAGGTCATAAGTCCAATATTAGCCCATATGTCCTATACCAATCTATAAAGTCTCCTTCCAACTCACAAAGCACATGCAATGACACCAGGACAATCACAGGCCAGTGGATGCAAAGTCTTGTGTATCTAGTGGTGGTAGAAGCATCCCAATGCTGTCAGAGGTCTCCCCATGACTCCTCATTTCCAGGGCTCAGGGTCCATCAGCAGTATCCATTGGCAGGAGAAGCATCTCAACATTGGTCAGTGACTCCATGTGGCTGCTCTTGCCCCAGCTATTTGGTTCCATCAGGGTAAGCCCATATGACTTCTCCTTGGGCTCCTCCAGTCTCCAGGAATCAGAATCCAATGGCATGCTGTCATCTCTTTTTTTTTTTCAGTAGTTCATCTCTACGGAACTGAGTCGAGTCTCTCTTCTCTAATTGGGAAATACCTCAAGACTTCCCAGAATTCTCAAGAGAAAGTCATGCCCACACAGAAGCCTCATTGGCTATCTCCAGATAGACAGGCTAGACTCCACCTCTACACTCTTAGTCAAATTGGCACCAGAGCACGTGACTAACATAGTCACTATGAATTGGAACCAACTCAAAGACATCTAAGAACAACAAATTACTATACCAAGCATTATGTCCTTTTTCCAGGTGCTGGATTCTCCTGCTAAGATGTGCCAAGTACATGGCATGAAGCCTTGATGGCCTTGTTTCGAAGGAGCATTCTGTCTGTACTTCTTCTAAGACATATTTGCATGTTCTTTTGGAAGTCCATGGTACTTACAATATTCCAGTCAGCTGACCACTTGCCAACTGATGGGAAGAGATCCATAGTTGTACCATTGCAAAGCAAAGTGGCCCAACAGAATGCTCAAATTGCAGAAGGATCAAAAGGATTCCAAGTAATTTCCTCTGAAATGAGCATAATGCTCATGGCAGATAGTCTCTCTGTTGGTTAAGCTCAACTGTTGTTGGGCATATGTTGGCTTAGGGTTGAAAATGATCTCAGGGCTGTTTCAGAGATTGATTGATCCAGCCTCCATGACTCCTGAAAGTCTGCATTCTTATCACCTCTTATTGTAATATGTGTGTGTGAGTTGCCCCTTATGGATGTTTTCTGGTCAAGTTTGCAATTCTTATACAATCATCAGATACATCATAGTTTCCATTGTGGCACAAAGCAAAGAGGAACAAAAGTGAAAATAATCATAGATATCACTTATGGAGCAGAGCCTGCTTAGTGGCTCCCTGGAAGAGAGACCTGAGATGCTGTTTCCATAAGGATTACGGTCAGAAAAACTTACTGGGGCTATTGTCCTATCCCACAGAGTGATGATTTTGCCAGAGTCAAAATCACCTCAACAACACCTAACAGCAACGAGGAACTGAGCAATTTGCACACATCAGCTCATGCATTCCTCTCAAGATCTTTAGAAGTCAGAACCTTTTTCAGGTCTACTTTATCGATGAAGAAATGGAAGAATATAGTTTAATATTACTGCAAGGTCATACAGTTACTAAATGGCAAAGCCAAGATTTGATTCAAACTTTCTGCCTTTGGAGCCTACAGTTTGGCCCTTTGAGTTATAGGGTCTTCTAAAGCATCTGTCTGTAAAGCGAGCATAGTTTCTGACACTTCCTGAGCAAAGACGAAGGAACTGAGCTGGGCTTGAAAATTCTTAGGCTGATAAGAAATGATGCCATTTTTCATTTACGACTGTATAATGGGCAGAGGGGTGGTGAAAAAATCTCACATGTCAGTGGATTTGGTGTGGTATTAAGAAGAGCCCCGGTGGCATAGCGGTTGTGCGCGGGACTGCGGCCCACTGGGACAGAGGTTCAATTCCAGTAGTGGGGCTGGGCCTCCTACTCCCACCACCAGAGAGCAGTGATGCCCCCCCCCCAAAAAAAAAAAAAAAAGAAGACCAAGTTCTCTGGTCACCATGGAGACCTGGATGAAGGCTGTAGTTCTCCGTGGCTGGAGAAATAGATTCAAGTCCAGAATCTGCTCAGGGTGGGTCCTCTTGGTGCTGTGACTTATGGGCAACATCATTTGAGAGTCAATGCACGTTGCAGTACACACAATTCCCACCTGAGCTCCCTGCCCATATTCCAGTCCACCAAGGCTGACATGACTCAGCAACCTCCAAATAAAACAAAGACACCTAAGTGCTGGCAGTAAAAGTTGGGATAACAAGCCCAGAGAACATCGGCACCAGAATTGCAAAAAGGCTCTCCTGAGCGCTACAGATTACAGAACCAGAAAGTGCACCCTTGTAAAATGAAGCCTATAGTATTTCTGGGCAGGGTGCATGTGCCAATTCCATAACTGGATCTTATTTCATGAAGGAGGAGGAAGTCCTGGAGAAATGGACTTGGGAAGATTCAGATGAGCTCTGGCTGTGCTGTGTACTCCCCAGTTACATCCACAGTGATGTCTTGATGGTCATTTCAGATGTCTATATGTTGACTTTTATCCTTCATTCCTTAGGAATGTAGGGGTTGGGGAAAGTGCTTTATAACCCTGAGTGACATTCCAAGAAAATGTCACTCACCGGTACTATCCTGGAATTTCCAGCCTGGCGAATGGAATTTGGCAGGTCCTGCTACATCAATCAGGGCACCTGGATGGAACGGTATGTTCTTCAGCTCCAAAAGGCTTTCCGTTCCAAGATGCTCCATCTTTCCAGGTTTGGTTAGGTTCACTCCCTCACAGGCACTCCTCCCTCCCATACACTGGATGCCAGCCAATCTTAAAGGTCAAGACGCACTGTAGGGTCCCTAACCTTAGAAGAAGTGAAAGTGGGAAAGCATATTGCTTAGTTCAAAATACTGAAGGATGCGCTTCCTTGTGAATTTCTAAGTTGCCTTGAATCTCATGCTGTGGACAAAGACTATACCGGAGAAACAACAGTTAGCACATCATCACATTAAACAGTAGAAACTAAGCTATACCCTGACATATGTGAGGTGCCACGAGTTGGAATGACAACTGTTTTCGTTTGCTTTGCTTGTAAGCATTAAAGTTGCAAATTTTCAGAACACTTTAGTTGGTTTGCATCCCCTACAAAGGTAGACTGAAGTACTAAACTGAGGTACCTATGATTGTGACCTTATTTGGAAATGAGGGTGAGATAGTTAGTGGGTTTTTTTTGTGTGCCAATCTGGCCAATAAGTGTATGTGGGATTAACTGAAGGATGGAGAGATAAATGGCTTGGTGAGACTTGCCCTTCTAGTTCTCAGGTCACCTGTTTTCTGATGGTTGGACCAGGATGCAGCTGCCGTAGCTAGTTCTCTGCTTCAGTTAGCAAGGTTTACTTCCTGCAAGGCATCCCTGATGAGAAGCCACATAGACCAACCCTGATGCAGCCGTGAGTGCTGGAGCAGCTGTGTGGAGACCCTGCCAGGGTTGAAATGCTTCCATGCTCACTGATTTGGCTTCCCTCCTTCCGTCGGTGTTATTGTATGTGTTTTGTGAAGTTGAGGTGGACTTTGCAGATTGATGTCAGATAGTAGACTAAGTTTGGACTTATGAGTTGGGTTGGTATGCTTTCTAATGTACACTTATCCTTTATATAAACTCTCTTACATACATATGAGCTTCTGGGGATTTGTTTCCCTAGTTTACCCAGACTAACACAGAGGACTTGTTTTTTTTTTCTTGGGGGGGGGGGCATTTCAGATGCAAACAAGTTAAAATGAGGGGTCATTCTATAGTTGGGTGAACCCAAATTCAACACAACGGGGGCCCTTCAAAGAAGAGCAGAAAAGGCAGAGAGGGAAAACAGCCATATGAAGATGAAAGGAGAAACTAACATGGTGCCACAAGCCAAGGGATGTCGGGACCACCAGGTGTTGGAAAAAGCAAGCAAAGATCCCACCAGAGCCTTTAGCAAGAGCATGGGTTCACCAACACCTCAAATTTGGATTTCTGGCCTCCAGATCGATGACAGACTCAATGTCTGTTGCTGCAAGGCACACATTTTGTGATGCATTGCCCTTGGAAACAGATTTGTTTATATCATGAAAACCCTACACAGCACGATTACTTCTCTGCATGTCCAACTTGAGCTAAGCTAAGCCAGTCATATCACTGTTTTCACAAACCTCCCAAGAATACCTGGCTGTCTATAAGGGCCATTAAATCACTTGGGGGAAGTAGATGTGTTTTCCATAGGCTTCTTATTTGAAAAATGTTTGCCTTTCACTAAATCCCCCTCTTTTGTTTGATATCATGAAGACTTTCAAACATATGGAAAAGTAGAGAAGATGGTGAGATGAACACCTGTTCATATATTTACCATCCACATTTAATTAGTGTTAATACTTTTCTATAATTGTATCAATCTATTTCTGTTGCCATTTAAAATAAACTCCAGGTGTTTTCTGTGATTGAAAATAAATTACAAACATTACCACAGGAATGTAGTCATGATACCACAAGGCTCTCTATGACAATAAAATCAATTGCCACTGAGCCTGTTATGATGCCGAGTGACTCCATATGTCTCAGAGTAGAACTACTGCCCCTTGTGTTTTCAATGACTGTGGCCTTTCTGAAACAGATCACCAGGCCAGCCTTTTGGTTGGTAGCCACGAACTTCCTTGTTTGTTCCACTCATGGACTTGTATGTCAGTCAGTAAGTGCCAAAAAAAACCCAACAAATATACCTTAGAAGAAGACCAGCCAGAATGCTCCTTAGAAGCAAGGATGGTGAGATTTTGTCTCTTGTACTTTGAACGTGTCAGGAGAGACCAGTCGTTGGAGAAGGAGATCATGCTTGATAAAGTGGGGGGGAGGGGGGGGCGGGGGGGAGGCAGTGAAAAAGAGGAAGACGTTCAGCAAGATGGATGGACACAGTGGTGGCACCCAATGCTCAGACATACAGAGAATTGTGAGGCCTGGGCAGTGCTGCCTTCTGTTGGATTCACAGTTGCTGTGAGTCAGACCTTGCTTGACAGCACATAACAGGAACAAGTGTCTCTATAAGATGCGAATATGCTCTTTCAAAGCAACACCTCGGTGGTGAGGAGACATGGTGCGACTCTTGTGTGGGCATCACTGCCCTCTGGTGGTCGTGGGAGCTACCCAGCGTGGCTCCTGAGAGCCGCCGCTGGGTTTGAACCGTCAAGCCCATGGGCCGCAGTCCCGCCCTCAACCACTTACGCCACGGGGCTCAGCCCCCATGTGCTACTCTTATGACCCCGAAACCAAACATCTATCAAACCAGTGAAAGACGTCATCATCAACTCACCCCCCGAAAAAAATTCGTCAAGTGAAATCAAAGATCAAGATGATGCTCATTTGTTTTTGTTTTTTATGTGAAGGAGATCATGCTTTGGGGGTTTGTTCTATCAGGACAGATTGTTAATCAAGCTTTCATGTATTTAGAGGTTCCAAAAAGATTGCATAACAGTGTGTGACAAAGAAAGGACTGACGTGGCAGACAGGAGACTTGATTCACTAGCACGACAATGCACTCACACAGGCATCTCAGTGCACCAATTTGGGACCCCAAACAGCATGCCTCTCTTGCTTCACACAGCTTACTCATCTGACCTTACTTCGTGCAACTTCTTTTTGTCCTGTGAATGAAGAGGGACATGAAAGGACACCGACTTGACGACTTAGAAGAGGTGAAGAATAAAATGAGGGAGGTGCTACCGTCTATCCAAACAGATGAATTTGAAAAATGTTCCAAGAATTGAATCACAGATTTGACAGATTTAGTGAGTATAATGGAGAGCACTTTGAAGGTGATAAGGTTGTTTTGTAAAAAAATTTTAGGGCTGAGCCCCGGTGGCGTAAGTGGTTGAGTGCAGGACTGCAGCCCATGGGCATGGCGGTTCAAATCCAGCAGTGGCTCTCAGGAGCAGCACTGGGTAGTGCTCATGACCACCAGAGGCAGTGCTGCCCCCCCCCCCATTTTTTTAATACGTAGCTTTGAAAAACATCTGATTCTCTTGGTGCCCCCCACCCCCATGTTCTTCTCCTGCAGTATGGCTGGTATGTGCAAATAACAACCTTTTGCTTGTGCCACCAGGGCTCCTTGTATAACTTAACACTTTGCTTTGGTTGCCCATTCTTAGAGCCAAATGTTGGTTTAGTATCTGAAAGCTACTGAAATAAAGTAATTCACTGTCATCCCATTCTCATTTCATGTTACTTGGGATTGAGAGCTCTAACTCAGGCCTCTTAGTGCAGTGGTGAGGTGTGTAGTGGGCTGCTAATACCACTAACCCAAACATCAGTGGCTTGAATGCCCCAGCTTCTCTGCAAAGAAAGAAGAGTCCATTTGCTTCTGTAAAGATTTGTCCCCCTTGAAGTCTCTTTTTTTTTTCCTCTGACCACTCTGGAAGTCTTACAGAGTAGGTCTACTCTGTCTAATCTTTCATTTGTTGGATTTTACCCTGATCACACTGGATTTGGTTTGGGGTTTTTATATACGTGGCTTTATTATACTAATATAATACCCAATCTGCAAGAACCTAGAGCACCAGTAAATTCAGAAGAGCCTTCCAATTCAGTGATAAACAAAAGACAAAAAGGCAAGCTAGCTCATAGAATAAATTGACTGGTTATTGGATTTTAATGATGAGGAGTAACTGAGTGACTATATTTGAGAAAACTGTAGGACATATACAAAGACAGATTTTCCCCTTATTGTTGCTTTAAACTTAATATATAAGCAAAAGATTTATATTAGGGCATTACCGTCTTGCATTGTCATCAGCTAACAGAATCTTATCCTCATCAGAGTCCCACTGTGTGAGTTTCCTAGGAGCCCGGTGGCATAGTGGCTATGTGTTAGGCTACAACCCACAAGGTCAGCAATTGGAAACCAGAAGCCACTCCCTGGGAGAAAGACCATACTCTGAACTCCCATAAAGACTGACAGTCTCAGAAACCCACAGGGCCAGGTCTAGTCTGTCTCAGAGGGTCACTGTGAGTCAAAGATTGACTCAATGGCAGTGAGTGAGTGTGTTTCTTAGGGCAGCCAAGGAAAAATACTACAATCAAAGTGGTCTACATGGGCAGAAATTGATGGTCTCTCAAATTTATGGTGGCTAGAAATCTAAATTAAGATGTTGGTCAATGTCTCTAGAAGAGGTTTGTCACTGGCCTCTTCCAGCTTTTGGTAGCTCCAGGGGTTCCTGGGTTTGTGGTGGCATCACACCAACCTTTGCCTTCCTCCTTCCCATGTCTGCCTTCCCACTGTGTCTTCTCATTTTCAAAGATGCTATCTTGGCTCTCTCTGCTGCTGGTGGCCCCAGATGTCCCTTAGTATAATAATGCATCCTACCTTGACTGTGCTTTCTCTCTGTGTGCCTGAGTCTCTTCATAAGAACACCACTCTTTTTCTCTCCCTCTTTTAAAAATAATTTTATTGGGGGCTCTTATAACTTATCACAATCCATTTATGCATCCACTGAAGAACACCACTCTTATTGGGTTAGAATCTTGTGCACTCTATTAGATGACTCATGTTACCTAAACTGGTAAGGTATTTTATCTTATTTCTTTATTTAAGATAACATCTGAACCTTATTCCTAAATATGGCCATGTTCACAAGTACAAGGAATGAGGACTTGAACACATATTTGGGGGAGACACTAGTCAATCCATAATGCCTGCCCATAATACCTACAATCCAGAATGCCTAAGGTCTCTACAGAGCCAAGTGGGAAGTGCTGGAGCAAAGACTGCCCTTACATGGCACATTGGGTGGAAAGAGTTGGCACCTTGTGCCTCTTTGTGGATCAGTCATCTGGAAGTTAGGCTGAGGCAACTTCCAAAAGATCCTGCCCTGGTGGGGCAGATCTAAATGACAGCTGCCAGCCAACCACCCTCCTTACAGAAGAGCAGTGAGGCCTTTCTGGAAGAAAGGCCCTATATTCCAGCAGCTTCCACAGCCTGTGCTCCACCAGCTCTACACACTTGCACAAACCACATTCAAGTTAGCCCCTTTCATCTACTGAGTAAATATCTACATGTCTCAACCGTCAACTCAAGGGTCCTCTCAAAGCACTTCCTACTTGCCTTGACTCCATCCCTCTGAAAACTAACCCAACCCATTGCCACCAGGTCTGTTAGTGACCCATAGTGACCATGTAGGACAGAGTAGAACTAGCCCATGGAATGCCAAAGCGATCATCTTTATGGAAACAGATGCCTAGGTCTCTCTTGTGAGGTGGTGGTGGATTCAGAACCTCTGAACTTTCGATGAGCAGGCAAGCTCTTATCCAGGACACCACTAGGGCCCCTTTTACACCTCTTAAGCTTAAATTATTTCATTTTTAAAAGTACTTGTCTTTTAAAAATAGATCTCACATAGACTTTGAGCTCAAAAGAAGAGAGAAAAAAGAATCTTATTTATTTCAGAACCCCTCTGCCTAGCATTGAGCAGGGACCTGGTAGGGGCTAAAGAAACATGTTTTGAATGAAACAAATGAATACACACACACACACACACACACACACACTGGCTATCCCCAGGGGATGCACTGATTTCCCTTTTCTATAAGTGAAATGAGTTTGCACAAAATACTCTGAGTAAAATCCACCTGGGATTGAGGTGAACGGAGCCTGGACAATTTCAGGCTCAAAGTTAGAAATGCTTGCACATATTAAGACCGGTCAAGGAAGATATATTTGGGGCTAGAAAGGAGAGAGACAGAAGGGACTTAATGGAAATGATTCTCAGTTTACAGAAATGCTTTAACCAAGAGCAGTGCAATAAAGAGCTAAGTTATTAAAGCTCAGCCAAATAAACAGACCCTGCCAACCCCAGCCCCCAAGTGAAAACAGTCATGTAACCATGCCGTGATTAAAGAAGGCTCGTGAGTTCAATGCTTCGAGAGACATGAGTGAACATAAATCAGCTCCTTCCCCGCTTCGAAGGCAGCATTCTTTGGGGTCCATTAATCTGCGGTTGGCTCCTCTTGAAGTTCTCGACCTCTCTGGACTTCTCTATCTCTTAATTGAAGCGGTGTGCCTGGAAGAATTATGGCCTTCCTACATCAACTTTTCTTTCCAAAGGTGGATCGCAAATCCAAACTCAGGGCAAAGAGAGCCGGCTGTATTTCGGGGCAAGAAGGTTTTCTGAGCACGTGGGTTTGAATTCATATCCCCTTACCCCCCAAAGGTTCTCCTTGCCACCAGGCGGGCTTCTGCACTCGGGCCCCTTAATGGTTGGTAAGTATGAGCTGTCAGGCCTCTTTCCAAAGTCAGGCTGACTTTGAGGCATTGTGTATTTTGATGAAACCCAGAACTGTAGATCAATTCACAATGGGATGAAGAGATGCTCTGGAAAATGTAGCTGCAGCGTCATGAACGTTCGTTTTTCCCTTTTATCTCAGCCTTCACACTCCCAGGAGCTTAATAGCTCTTAGTCAGCCTGGTGGCTGCACGCACCGCCTTCTTCCCGATGGCAGACAGATGTCTTCTGGCCCCCTTGCCCATCAGTGTGAGGCTACTGAACCCACTGGCAGGGCCTGCTGAAGCCAGACTGTTGCCTGGTCTTTTAAATTCATCTGTGGGAAAATCTGAATTCAAAAACACAAGGAAGGATTGGTTCAAAAAAGGATTTAAGAAATACATTAAAACCCCACAAGGGTCAGGTTATCTGATTGTACTCTGATTTGCCTTTATAATGTCAGACAATCTCACTCTCTGCCATCAAGTTTATGCTGACTCACAGTGACCCTACAGAGCAGCGTAGAACTGCCTTTCTGGGTTTCTGAGACTTTAGCTTCTTTTCCAACATCTGGGCAGTGATAGTTGGTGAAACCTCCAGGCCTTTCTTCCATCGTGCCTTGGGGAAGATTTACATTACCCCAGGGACTCCTGTGAAAGTACACCTACTTTAGAAGAGGGGGCATTATTTTTCTTTTAATTTCTGATTTTCAAAACTTTATCTTTACCTTGATGCCATCGGCCATGATGTGAAACCATCACCAAAGATATCCATTGCCCAGTGTTCCATACCTCTGAACAGAAACTCAATGTTTCCCACCAGATGACTTCTCCCCTCAAGTCTCCCCCTACCCCTGGTGATCACAAAGAACCTTCGGTCTCTGGGCATGTGCCTCTTCTAGACAGGCCACAGAGGGACCCCCACAGAGCTTTTATGATTAAGTGCCGTTGAGTTGGTCTGTTCCAACACAGAAGAGGCCCGATGCACAGCAGAACAAAGACTTCCCAGTCCTGGTCCTCCTTCCGGGGGCACTCTGACTGTGCTTCTTTTGAGACCAACTTATTTTGTTCCACGTGATATTGTCAAGGGTCAGTCCAGGTCAGAGGTATCTGGAGTTGGCTTCTCTTTGTGGATGAGTAGTAGGCTGTTGGATGTAAGTACCACATTCTGTCTATCCATTCGCCTGCTAATGGGTCGTTTGGGTGGTGTCTACTCTGGGGCTATTATGAATAATGCAACAATGAACATCAGAGGGCAGATTTCAACTTGAGGACTACAAGTACAGAGCCTGGTGGTTGCTCTAAGCAGTCTTCTCAATGAAAGGAAAATTAATTATTGAATGCTAGAAATAGGTGCTGTTTCTGACCTGTGGGGGGCAGAGACACTGGTCCCTACATGTTTTGCTTCTCAGATAGACGCTCAGCCCCCTTGGTGCCTCTAAGAACTCTACGGAGCTGGGCTGCGGGACAGGGAGGTCAGTGCCACTGAACATGGGCTTTAGTGTCTTCAAATGTTCTCTCCTACCAGGGAAGAAACACACTTCCTTAGAGTCTGGGGTGGCGGAGCTGGACCAGTGCCCATCTTTTGATACCATAATTCCAATGCGGTGTCGGCATGCCTGAGGAGAGGGTGTGGATTTGAGGATCATTAGTCTCCCTGCTTTGGAACAGGTCCCAGAGGAAGACTGCTCAGAGACCCAGCCCAACAAATTGCTGGACCTCTGTGGGTTTGTGGAGTCCTGCCTAAGATGTCCAAGCTGTGTCACCCACATCTCCACCATCCCCCCAAATGATGCCTCCTCCCCCGGCCTCTCAAACACCACGCAAAGCAGCATTCTCTAATAGCCATTTCCTACAGAAAACCAACAAGGAGAAAAATGTTGCTTTAAGCACATGCCTAGATGGTTACATTTCCCTCTGACAGAGAATTATCAGTGACGGCCCTGCGGCTACACAGACTGTGGGATTGTAAACTGCTGATGAATGGAGTAAGACAGATTGTTGATATTCATGGAATTCAATATTCAAACCTCAGACCATGTTTACAGCACATTGACTCGCGACTTATTTTTTTCAAAGCACTTCTGTGTGTGTGTGTGTGTGCTTGTGTGTAGCTGTTGGGAGAGAGCTCTTGAGCTAGGAAACCAGCCAAGATGTCTCGTCATGTAGCCAAAACCAAACCAGGCATTTTATGGAGCGATCAAAACTCCAAGAATGCATGAAGATACACCAGCCCCGAGGTTTTGCATTTGGGTCTGTATGAACCAACCGCTCCAGCGTCCTCAGCACAACCAGTTCACAACCAGATGGCATTTCCCCCAATGCTGACAAGTGCCAGAGAGCAGAGTGCATGTTGCCCCGCTTGTGACCAATCAGAGTTCCCCCTTCTTTCATTTAAAACGAGAAACGGCAGCCAGTGCCACTCGGAGCTCTTCCTGACATGACTGCCCTGACAACCAAGAGGCCTGGGCTGCACATTTGGGCTGCATCCAAGTTCATCGTGGGGTGAAGGTGGCCACTTGCCCCTCGAGCATCTTGCTCTGGCTTCAGAATCACGCCCTGCGATTAGTTGTCCCATTTTGCAGAGAAGGGAAATGACAAACAGAATGAATCGCTTACCCCAAATTACCCATGAAACCGGGTTATTAGAATTCACAGCCTAGTGGGCTCGCCACAGACCTCCACTGCCTGATGCATAAAGACTGCGCTGGGTGCTCGCCAGGTCTCCATCCCCACTGATCACTGTCTACTCCTTCGTTAGGAAAGACGCCAGATGCAATTTGTCCAAACAAAACGTGGTCCTGAGTGGCTAGGGGGTCATTTGAATAGTTTATAGATAAGGAAGAAAGAACTTCTTTTAGCGGTTACTGGAAATCATGTTTTAAATTATACATGGGGCAAAGTCGATGAGGAACTCCTGAATGCAAGATGGCACGTGGGTTGGAAACTAGAGTCAAGGAGAGTCGGTGAGGCTTTACCACATGAGATTTGGTGTTGGTACTCTGCCCTATAAAGCTATCCCACTATTATTGCATCAGTTCTGACTCATCGTGATCCTACGGGACAGGGTAGACTGTGCCTGTGGGTCTACATGCTTTCCTATTGGCCCTCCATTTAATGCTACCAGCACCCCATGAGGGATGCTGATGTGCTCTCCACAGGATAGGGATGGGAGCACAGAGAGTATGGGGAGTTAGGAAATTTGCCAAATGCCTTCCCACACTTAGATGTCTAACCTCTCGGGAAGGAGATGAGCCTGTCAGAGTATAGTGTAGCAATGATGAAATATGCTTTCCTCTAATTCTTAAAGGCTTCCTCCCTCCCACTATCATGATCCCAATTCTACCTTACAAATCTGGTTAGACCAGAGGGTGTCCATTGGTACAGATAGGAACTAGAAACATGGGGAATCCAGGACAGGTGAATTCCTCAGGACCAGTGGTGAAGACGCCAATACCAGGAGGGTGGAGGGGAGGTGGAGTAGAAAGGGAGAACTGATTATAAGGATCTACACCTAACCCCCTCCCCAGGGTATGGACAGCAGGGAAGTGAGGGGAAATATCGGATAGTGTATGATATGACAGAATAATGATAATTTACAAATTATCAAGGATTTATGAGGGAGGGGGGAGCAGTGAGGGAGAGGGAAAATGAGGAGCTAATGCCAAGGGTTCAAGTAGAAAGAAGATGTTTGGGGAATGTTGAAGGCAACAAATGTACAAATATGCTTTACATACAATGGATGTGTGTTTGGATTGGGATGAGTTGTATGAGTCCCCAATAAAATGCTTTTAAAAAATGAAAGAAGATGTCTAGTCACACTTCCACTGAGGTCATTGGATTTGAAAGCTGTGGGCAGCCTGACCTGTTGCAATTGTACCAACTTAGACTCCTGTGTGTTAGCACAGAACTGGACCCCGCAGCATCTTCAATAGTCCATCTCTCTGAAGCAGATCCCCAGACTTCTCTTCCAAAGCCCTTCTGGGTAGATGGAAACCTCCAACCTCTCCAATGGCCCGTGGCAGGGACTTCCAGGTCCTTTCTTACACACCCACACCCTGTGGGTTATGAGACATCAAGCGAAGAGTCTCTACACATAGTCCCAGACGCAGAAAGGTCACAGTGGCAAGCCTCGAGCTTGCTTCCCTGGTGCTGCGAACACTTCTGAGGGAGATCCCTCCAGGCCTGGGTGAGGCAGATACAAAGGAAAGATGTCCCCGTGCACAGCGGAGGCCAGTTTAACTTGGAATTCCCCGAGGACACAGTTCAGAGAAACAGATAGCAACTCCCTTCTCTATAAAACTTCACTCTGGAAGGCAAAAGGGTCTCCCTAGGACAGCTCGCCCCAGCCGCAGTGGACAAGCAGCCAGACTCAGCACCAGGAAGGGAAGTAAGGAAACCACAACTCCCATCAGCCTGGCAGTGCAGCGGAGTGCCCTTCCAAGGACACTGCCACCCGGGGACTGATGCTGGGAAATGGTCAAAGCACAGCTCCTTCAAAGCAGCGCATTCCAGATCGCCTGTGCAAAAGCGTCACACACAGACACGCACCTGTAAACCGGCAGGGGCAATGAGGATGGGGGCGGGGGTCCACAGGCAAAGTCTCAGAGACCTGAACACCAGACCAGTCCTGTGGACTCTGCCTCATGGCAATGTCGTGCATGTCAGAGTTGATCTGTGCTCTAAAGGGTTTTCGGCAGATGGCTTTTCTTTTTTTAACCAATTTTATTTATTTATTTTCCAAACCATTTTATTCGGACATACTCAGACTTCATACCATTCAACAGTTCAGTCATATCAAGCATGTTGTACAATCGCCACCCCAAACATTTTCAAAACATGTTCTTCCTTCTTGTACTCCTTGATATCAGCTCCCCATTACCTCCATTGACATACCCCTCAATCCTTATTTTAATGACCGTCTCGATAGATTCACCCAACCTGGGTTTCATATACCAAAAGGCATAGAAATCTACAGAACTGAGTCAAGAATGCTACCAACAATAACACAATACAACAGAGATAAACCTCAATTTGAAACAAAAGAGAAAGTCTTAAAAAACCAGCAGCTGATGACTTTTGCAGAAGTCTACCACCAGGCCTTTCTTCTGAGGTGCCTGTGGGTAAATTTGAACTGCCAACCTTTTGATTAGCAGCAGAGCCTGTTCACTGTTGGTGCCACCCAGGGACCCCTTTTGCATGCTTGGAAGCTTCTGTTTAAGCTGAACATACGAGGTGGGAGCCAGACAGTCCCCAAGGGAGTGTCACACATAACCACCGATGAAACAGCTGCTCCTTTGGAAAGAGAAACTGTCCACAGCCAATGCATTTGTAACAACTGGCTTTGAAGACAGCCTGAAAAGTGCCTGCCAACTCCATATATATCTATCAGCCCAGTCAGCCCCAGTGGACTCTGAACTCTTTTGGTGTTTGCAAAACATTGGGAATGTTTGGCCTCTGGGGAGACATGTTTGACCTTGGAACGGTTGGACTATTTTCTTATAATGTAATGACATTAAATCGTTGATAAGTTCTGTTTTAAAGCATAATAGCAGATCCCCCACCCCACCCCTTCTTACCCTCCAGGCAGAGTTCATAGAGCTGAGCCTTCTTCTCCTGTAGAGATTCCTGCTCCAACCCATGACCCATCAGCCCCACCGCCACCTCCTTTTGCTTGTGGGATCCAAAGATGTTTCACCCAGCCAAGGAGGTTTAGACCTCTTTCATCAGAGCAATAAATTTGAAACCCTTCCTAGTAGACACGAGGAAGGCAGTCATCTCAAGTTCAACAGCACAAGAAAGAGACAGAAGAGTCACACTCAAAATCCTCAGACATCCACAGAGCTGTGGTGGTTGGTAGCGGCTGCCTGTTGAGATGATTCAGATCCCAAAGGGCCTGCTGTGTGTAGTGCAGACCTGCATGCCAAAGGGATTTTAGGGTTGTGATTCCTTGGAAACCAGGTCTATCTTCTTTGACACCTCTGGGTGGGTTCACAGGCCAACCTTGCAGGGAGCATGCATTCATTTCACTGCTAGAGGTCACCAGAGATGCTCTAAACTCTGGATCAATCTTGATCATGAGGAGAGCAGCAGCTTCAAGTTAGACAGCCTGAGGGGTATGCTAGAAAAACAGCACTCTTCAACCCCTCAGAGTTAGACAGAGTCACGGGTAGATAGTGGGCAATAGACCCCAACTCGTGGTGACCCCACGTGTGCAGAAACAACTGCTCCTTGAGGTTTTCAAGGCTCTAGTGATGCAGAAGCAGAACACCAGACCTTTCCTCTAAGGAGCTTCCAATCACTAACCTTTGAAGCATTGTGCTATCTCGGGACTACCACGGTCTTCTCACATACACCCTCTTCCCCCGCCCACTGCCTGCCCACTAAATTTTCTTTTATTTTTTTCTTGTTGAAATTGCCCACAGCAAAACATAAACCAAGCCAACTGTCTCTCCATGTGCACTTAATGACATGGGTTCGAGTCTATTGGGTTGTCTGACCATCCTTTTCGGTGCTGTTCCTCCCCACCCCATTGCCCCTTAAAGTTACTGTCCAATCTCTGGAGTTGCTGTTGTCAATTTGACCTTATAAGAGGCATTTCTTTTTGTTTGTTTTTTGGGGCATCACTGCCCTCTGGTGGTGGGAGTAGGAGGCCCAGCCTTTGCTCCTGTGGAGCTGGAATTGAACCACCATCCCAGTGGGCCACAGTCCCATGCACAACCACTACACCACCGGGGCTCAGCCCAAGAGGCATTTCTTTACATGCTCGCTGTGCATTTAAAAAATGCACAGTACTCTTCCATGGTGCTCATCTCTCTGACATGATTGCTGAAGACAAAGGTGGGCATAAACTAATGTGGTAAAGAAAACGGATGGTGCCCTGCTTTCAAAAAATATAGTGTCTGGGGTCTTAAAGGCTTGAAGGTAAACAAGTGACCATCTAGCTCAGAAGCAACAAACCCCACATGGAAGAAGCACACCAGCCCTAGTGACCACAGGTGTCAGGCATCAAAAAACTAAAAATTATGTCATTATAAATGAGGAGGAGTACAGATTGGGGACCCAAAGCCCATCTGTAAGTAATGGACTTTGCCTTACAGATGGGTCAGAGGGAGGAGATAAGTCCATTAGGGTGCAGTGTAGCAATGATGAAACATATAACTTTCTTCTAGCTCTTCAATGCTCCCTTTTCCCCACTATCATAATCCCAATTCTACTCTACAAATCTGGCTGGACCAGAGGATGTACAGTGGTACAGATAGGAATTGGAAACATAGGGAATCCAGAACAGATGATCCCTTCAGGACCAGTGGTGGGAGTGGTGATACTGGGAGGGTGGAAGGAAGGTGGGGTAGAAAGGGGGAAGCGATTATAAGGATCTACATATAACCTCCTCCCTGGAGTATGGACAATAGGGAAGTGGGTGAAGGGAGACATTGGACAGGATAAGATATGACAAAGTAATAATAATTTATAAATTATCAAGGGTTCATGAGGGAGAGGAGAGTGGGAAGGGAGGGGAAAATGAAGAGCTGATGCCAAGGGCTTAAAAGAAAGCAAATGTTTTGAGAATGAGGATGGCAACAGATGTACAAATGTACTTGACATACAATGGATATATGTATGGATTGTGATAAGAGTTGTACAAGCCCCCAATAAAAGGATTAATAAAAAATGCACAGTGCTCAAGGTGCATACTTTTTACTGGTGACATTGTGTCTGCACAGTGAGCTCAGGCATGGGAGACGTAGGACCAGGTAGTGCCTTGTTCTGTGTACATGAGGTCAGTCGCTATGGATCAGAACCGACTTGATGGCAGCCGACAGCAACAACAACAACAACAACAACATGTTTTCCAAAGGGGCCCTGCTGAGTCTGGGGCAGAGGGATGGCAGGGGAGCAGCTCAGTGGCCTCATCTCCCAGTTGGGTCCCTCTGCTGTCCTAAGGAGAAGGGTCTTGTATCCCTTCATGAGACGCCCACTGAGGGGTTCGGTATGCAAGTGTCAATCAAAGTGGAGCTTTCTTATTATTGGCTAGGCATGCAGTAGCTCCTCCAGCATCAACCACATTGAGAACAGAGGGTGGCGGTGGCCTCTGGAGTGCCTGTCAAAACTGTGAGAGGGCTATTCAGGGCACACTACCTGGTCTCTACCTGGGGCAACAGAGGAGGAAGGAGAGCAGAAATCAGAGGAGCACGGGGACCGTGGGACTTCTCACCTCTGTGCACATCTGCCTCCTTGTTCATGAGGTCAGGAGAACTGGTGGGGCTTGGCTGCCATGATTTACATCTGAATCTCGACCATGAGCATCTGCAGAGGCCAACATGAGAGCATTCAGGGCAATTTCTGTGAGTTGCTCATAAGTCAGTTTTGAGTCCTGACAACTCACTTATGCAAAGCAGAACTGCCTCGTGGAGTTTGTGAACCTGGGACCTTTCTGAAGGAGATCCCCATGCCACACCTCTTAGCTCAGCAGCCAACTTGGCTGTGGCCAGGGATGTAACCAAAGTCCTAAACACCCACAAGACAGTCCATGGGATATAACCAATAGCTCTCTGTCCCACACCTGGTGACTTCAAATGAAGATCCTGTCTCGTGATGAGAGTCCATCTGTTAGTAAATGTAGGAAGCACACATGCACGCATCTTTGTCACTGCAGGGCCTCCTCAGGGGCCTCATCCCTCTGCGGGGTCCCTCAACTGTCCTATGGAGAAGGGGCTCATGGCTAGAGCAACTCTGACTTTATGTCTTCATCTCAAGCAACCCTGCATGTTTAGGCGCTGAGCAAATCGACTACCAGTCTCCAGCCTATCTTCTTTATTACTCAGGAGAATTTTCTCTTTGGAATAGGTCTCAGAGCTACCTTCTCATTTTCCTGCAGTTTGGCTCGTGCCAGCAAGCTGCTTACAAGAATACCTCATGGGTCAGTGCCAACTCTAGAGACATAATCAGTTGCAAATGTTTCAGGGTGGACGATGATGGATGTAGTAACTTTATCACTTCTCCCATATTTTCACTGTTAGCAAACTGTAGAAGCCTCACTTGAGACAACTCCTTTCCTACTTCCTCCCGCCTCAACTATCCTTTAAAAAATGATGAAAAGAGCCAAGAAGGATGGTGTGAGTCATAGGCTAAGTGCTCTAGCTAAGCACAATGAGGTGTGTGTGTGTGTGTGTGTGTGTGTGTGTGTGTGAAGAGAGAAGGGGGTCGGAGATTTCTTTAAAAGGAATGTCTTGTGTAGTTGTAAGGTGGGTAAGTCTGAAATCCATGACCTGGGGTCAGGCTGGAGGCTTCTCCTGACTCACATGGTAAGAAGGACTGTTGAACCCCAAATCGGCAGGTCACATGACAGGCTGTTGGCTCATACCCTAAGAAAAGGAGGTCAGGGGATGAAAAGTCAAATACAGGATCAAAATCAGGAGACTTTTGCCAGCACCTCCATATATACTGGACACTCCACAGCAGAACTCTCCTTCGAACATATCACAACATGGAAGGTCACCATTTAATACTGAGAATCATGGCCAAGCTAAGCTTTTAAATCACACTGACCATCACTGTGTATCTACAATAGAATTCAGTCGATTTGGGACTCTAATAGAATCTATGTCTGTTTCTTTGGTCATCGACTACAAAGGAGAATTTTGCTCAAAACTATTTCTCTTTCCACATTGTCCTAGTTTACTAACATCAGTGTAATAGAAATGCCACAAGTGGGTGGTTTTAGCCAACAGAAATTTATGTTCCCAATTTGAGAGACTTGATGACCTAATTCAGAGCACTGGCTCTCAGATATCTCTCTCTCTCTCTCTCTCTCTCTCTCTCTCTCTCTCTCTCTCTCTCAGCTCAAGGTGGGTGGATGGGTTCTATGTCTCAGTTTCTCTAGTGTTCTGCTCAGAATTCCCTGGAGATTTTCACATGGCATCTATCTTTCTCCCTTTATACTGGTTTCATTTAATATTTATTTTACTTTACTATTAATGGGGAGTTAATACAGATATCACATCATTTCACAGTTCAATCATATCAAGCGGTATTGTACAATTGCTACCACAGTCAGTTTCCAAACACTCTTTTTCTTCCTGGACTCCTTGACATTGTCTCCCTTTAAACCCCTTACCCCCACCTCAACCACCACTGTCATACCCCCACCCTCAAAACCCTTGTTCTACTTGTGTTCCCTATAAGATCATCAGTCTTGGGTTTCATATAATGCAAGACAGAAAAGTATGTCACACAATGTCAAGAGGATGACCCCCTATGATGGAACACCTCTGAGATAAACCCGAATATGAACTGAAAACAGCAGAGCAAAAAAATTTTTTTTAATGTTGAAAACCAGGTCAGGTCCAGCGTGCATCAGAGGGGGGAATCAACTGACAAAGCATTTACTGTCTAAGTCAGATTTAGTCCTGTGATCGTCTATACTCATTTCTCCAATACACTCTGTTTAGTAACCACGTTCCTCCCATTCCTCCATTATGGACAGAGGGAGATGACTGGAAGCTGATTTCCTATGTCGTTCCCACAGATGTATCTTGGGTTCCCACTGTGATGGTTTCTGTGTGTTATTAATATATTTCAAAAAAGGTTCCATTTGAGATTACGAGGAGACCTGCTGGTGTAGTGGTTCTGCATGGAGCTGCAGTCCGAATGGTCGGTAGTTCTAAACCATCAGCAAGCAACTTCACCAGAGAAAAACTGGGCTTTTTACTCCCATAAACACTTACAGAAACTGTCTCAGAAACTCATGGGGAGGGGGTAATGTATGATGAGTCAGCATTGACTCAATTGCAGTGAGTGACTAAGAAAAGAGTGATGAAAATGGAAAACACATGGAAACAACTAGTACAGTGTATTCAGGGCCAGGGGTCGGAAGAACTGGCTGGTGCCCACCTACCACTACAAAGTGCTCTGAAAAGGATCACATCAGCAGGTCCTGGATAGGATGGGAGAAAAATGTGGAAGAAAACTCAAAATCATAAAAGAGGCCAGGTGCACCTTAGTCCTCAAAATAACATCAGTGTTTTCACCACTTTACAGAGATCTAACGTAGATTTTCCCAACACAGCTTGTCTTTTGTTCTCTTGACAGCTGCTTCCATAAGCATCGATTGTCAATCTAAGTAGGACAAAACCATTTATCGCTTCCATCTTTTCCCCATGTATCATGATGCTACTTCCAAATGACCAGTGATATACCTCAAACAAAACAAAACAAACTAAACTCTGTGGATCATAATTCTACTTCAACACCCGTGGGGTGCTCCCTCCTTCCTCCCAGTGGAGAGGCTAAGAGGAAGTTTTTCTGGCCACCAGTGTCTGTGTGGGGACTTTGGCTGGTGGCATCTATGTCTCTTACTAAGTGTGTCCAGTGGTTGCTGACGATATAATGAAGTAAGTGGAGACAGATCTGAGAAAGATGCAAGTAGAATCCAATTGCTTGAGACCTCCAGAGGGGCCCCAGGAACTGGAAGAAATCAGGAGTGAAGACCAAGAAGCAGGAGGGACCAAGGTGGATATGAAATAGGGCCAGATGAGTATCAAGAAAAGCTAAGTGGTGAGCCTGGGGAAGCCAGCTGCATATCCAAACGTTCAAGAGACCACCCCCAGCAGCTGCAGGAAGCTAACACAGGGACACCGAGGTAAAGGCCTGAGAAAGGAGGAAGAGTTCTTCTCCAATTCAAGTGAGCCTTGACATTGTTATCCTTACGGGACACAGAGGCAGGTGATTTCTAACTGCAAATACCCCTGCCATTGTGCAGCTCTACAAGCTGTCTGGGTTTTCTTGAAACAGCTCCTCTATTTTCTGCTTGGTCTGGTGGCTGCTAGGACCTCCACAAGCCATTCCTGCCCCACCTGCCCTTCCTCTGGGAGATTCTTTCAGATCTTTTTAGAAAGGCATGAAAGAAAAATGTCTTTGGGGCTTGCTGTGGCCCTCCCTGCGGCACCTGCCCTGCCTTTCTCGGACTCAGCAGGACTTCTGCAGCACCACAGCCTCTCACCTTACCCAGGAATCTGCACATACCTTCTCCTCATTCATTTGCTTTTCAACACCAAATACATTGTTCTCGACTTACAGCATTTTCTTACACTTCTACTACCTGGGGTTTCAACAAGAAGTCTCAGTAGCTGAAGGGTGTGTGTGTGTGTGTGTGTGTGTGTGTGTGTGTGTGTGTTTATGAAGAGCTGAAAGAATACCAAAATCTTGCCTGAAGGAAATGGCCCTTTCTTTGCGTCTCCATTTCTGCTCATGCTGATATAACCGTAGGCCAAATACACAAGGAAAACACCACTGGGCTGAGCCCCAGTGGCATAGAGGTTGTGTTTGGGACTGGGGCCCACAGGGTTGGTGGTTCAAGTCTAGCAGCGTCTCTCCAGGAGCAAGGCTGGGCTTCCTAAAACAACAGTGATCCCAAAAACAACAACAACAACAAAGACATCACCACCTCATCATAACCACACGGGCACGATGACACAGAGAAAGTGAAGAGCCTGTTCTATAGAAACTTATCAGGCACCTTGATAAGTGGGAAACAGTGCCTGGAGTCTCAGTGATGCAATCAGTGAACGTGCTCAGCTACGAATCAAAAGGTCTGAAGTTCAATTCCATCCAGAAGAAAGGAAACACTTTGGGAGGTGCGGCACTCATGTGCTTAATTTAACTTCATTGAGATGTAGGGGTGGAGTCTAGCCTGTTAATCTGGAGATAGCCATTGAGTAGCCAATGAGGCCTTTGTGTGTGCATGGCTTTCTTCTGAGACTTCTGGGAAATCTCACAATATTTCCCTCGTGAAGATGAGAAACTATCTCCCCAGTTGTTGGAAGTTAGTCTCTGAGAAGATGAATTACAGACAAGATGGCAGCATCCCAGGAGCCAGAGAAGCCACACGGCTTTGCCCTGATGGAGCCAGACCTCTGAAGCTGGGGCAGCCACATGGAGACCCCTGCCAGTGCCAAGTTGCTTCTACCACCACTGGATGCTGTTGATGGACCCTGAGCCCTGGAAGCGAGGATCCTTGGGGAGACTCCTGCCAGTGCTGGGATTCTGCACCCACTGACCTGTGACTTCGTGAGTCGGAAAGAGACTTTATAGACTGATATCGGGCATATGGACTAATATTGGATTTATGAGTTTTGGCTGGACTGAGTTGGGATGCTTTCTCAATGTTGCATTCCTCTTGCATGTAAACCTTTCCCTTATATCCATATGCGTATCTATGGATTTGTTTCTCTAGTATACCCAGACTAACATAGGAAGGAAAGCCTGGTGATCTTCTTCTGAAAACCCTGTCCTTGGAAATCTCTCCTATTGGGCCACACCCGAGGTTGCTGTAACCTCGACGGCAATGGGAACTGGTATAGTAAATGCCAGGAGTTGGCCCAGGTTCGAGCGAATCAATCGGACCCAGCCTCTGCTCCTGTGGAACTTAGGGTCTTGCAGGGAAGCACACTGACCAACTCTGGAAGGAGAGACTGGAGGGTTGCCCTAGCCTATCACAAAGGAATGATTCAGCTCCCCAGGGAGTCAGCTGACACTTCCTGCAGGAGGTGTCCAGGAGGGAGCTAGAGAGGGGAAGGGAGATTGTTGCCGGCAGAAGGAAGAGTATGTGCAGCGGTCCCATGGTATGGGGACATCGGGACAGTCAATTCTGACTCATGGTGAATTACAGTAGGACCATGCTGGGTTTTCAGAAGTGGATGACCAGGCCTTTCTTCTAAGCACCTCCAGGTAGACATAAATCTTTTAGTTAGATGGAGAGCACATGAGTTGAGAAAAGACCCTGGCTCTGAATTCAGGAGTGCAAAGGGAGCCTGAAGAAGATGAGGATGAAGATAGGAGAAGCAAGACCCTTCACTGGGGGGCTGCTGGAGGTCTCTAGGGTGGAGCTGGACACTGACCAAGGTCTCAAAGAGGTGTGCGCCTGGCCAGCTGATCTGACGGAGAGGCCGAGAAGTCAGGGGCTGGCCTCCAGTGTAGGGCCATTTATAACTCACAGTCTGCCCCACTGGAGGAGCAGGGCTGTCAGGGTACTGCACCACCCTCTCCCATGGTCCTGCCCCTCCCCTGGGGGGCCCTCTACCAGCATGAATACTGTGCTTCCACCATCGACTTTCTTCCCCTGCCTCTCTACCTGGCTCATGTCTGCTCATCCACACCTCCTTTCTGGGAACTGCTTCCCCTGAAGCGAGGCCTCATTAGTGTCAGAGGCTCGCAACGCCCCCATCTCCTTTGGCATCGCTCTCTCACAATTGATCCATCATGGGAGAACCAGCCTGCCGCCCGTCCGCCCATCCACGTGTTTCTGATTCCCTTAATGGCCTCCCTTTCTGCTGAGCCACGGCATGCCAGACAGGCACACGGTGCCCGGGAAAGTCCTGTCAGAAAGTGCCTTCCGTCTCTTGAACCGAGTATTTTAAAAAGCAGGCAAAGAAGAAATAAGGCCTCGGTGTTCTGAAAACATTCGCGCGTCCTACGCTATTCAAATATCTCGTTTTAAGTGGGGACGACTTGCATGCATTTTCAACAAAGAAAATCCCTGAGGGCAGAGGGCGACAAGCTAGTCTGTATGCACCCTGCCCTCCAGCCTCCACTTCTTCCGGCTGTAGACCCCCACCACTCACCGGCTCCTTAGGGGAAACCCTCCAAACGGTGGGATTGGAAACATTTCTCAGCTTGAAAACTGTAGGGGGTTTTGTTTACTTGTTTTTGTTTTGCTTTATTCAAAGTCAGTTTTTAGGCATATTTTGGTAGGAAAAATATTCATCTTTATTTAGTACAAGGTTTCATAATCGCATGATTTTGACATAATTCTTCAGTGTCGGCATGGTGCTGTCGATTCTGGAAGGTGGAGCTGCCTCTTTGACCTCTTCCTGAACCCTGGCAGCCAGTAGCAATTCCTCGTCCCCCCCAACCCCCACCCCCCACACACACACACCCATCCCCCTGCCTCAGTTAGGACCATCACCAAGCCTCCTGACAGAGCCACGGGCCCTCGAAGGGCAAACCACCTTTGGAGAATTGCTGGTCTACTGCAGTCGTTCGTCGTGAGTTCTCCCTCTCAAGGACCAGGAAAGACTCACCGACCCAAAACTTCAGTAAGACCCAAACTAAGTGTGAGCGCTGCACTGAAAATTGTCGAAATTTGGTGATCCATGGGGGGAGGGGCGGGGGGGGGAGGCAAAAAATGACCCAAATACCAAGGGCTCAAGGGAAAGGCGGATGGTTTGAGACTGATGATGGCAGCAGATGGAAAAATGTGCTTGACACAATGGATAGGTGTATGGATTGTGATAAGAGTTGTCCGAGCCCCCAATGAAATGATTTTAAAAATAAATAAATAAAAGACTACACGTGAGTCATTATTTGATCAATTCTTTTGATCAACTCTATTGATCAATTCTCTTGAAATCACCTGACTGGGAGCTCATACAGCTTTTTATCACAATCCAGCTATTGCGTCAAGCATGTTCTGAGATCTGTTGCCATGATCATTTGAAAAATATTTTCTTTCAACTCGAGCCCTTGGTATCAGTTCATTCCCCCCCCCCCCCCCCGTCCTCTCTACCTCATGAACTCCTAGCAATTCATTAAAAAATATTTCTTATCTTACACTGACCTAAGTCTCACTTCACCCACTTTCCTACTGTTCATCCCCCTGGAAAGGGGTTAGATGTTGATCATTGTGATCAGATCTGCCTTTCTTCCCCCACCTTGCCCTGAACCTCCTGGTAGCACTACTCTGATCACTGGTCCTAGAGAGTTTGTCTGTCCTGGATTCCCCGTGTTCCCAGCTCTTCTCTGTCCAGTGTACACACTCTGCTCTAGCCAGAGTTATAAGGTAGAGTTGGGGTCATGATAGTGGAGAAGGGGGAAGCATTAAAGGAGTACAGGAAAGTTGTATGTTTCAACGGTGCCATGCTGGACCCTGCCTGGCACATCTCTTCCTTGTGACCCTGCTGGAGGGGAAACCCAATTGTCTACAGATGGGCTTTGGGTCTTCCCTCTGTACTCCACTTAATTTACTTTGATATGATTCTTGTTCTGGATGCGTCTTTGATGGCTGATCCCATAGGCACCTCATGATCACACAGGCTGGTGCTTCTTCCACGTGGACTTTGTTGCTTCTCAACTAGATGACCACTTGTTTATCTTCAAGCCTTTAGGACCCCAGACACAATATCTTTTGATAGCTGGGCACTATCAGCAGCTTCACCACGTTTGCTTATGCACCCATTTTGTCTTTAGCTATCAGGGAAGGTAAGCATCACAGAACTACAAGTCATAAGAACAAAGTATTCTTGTGTTGAGGGAGTACTTGAGTAGAGAGTCAATGTCCCTCTGCTATATTTATACTTAGCATTTAAATATATGTCTATATATCTATTCCCCTATCATTATATATAGTATATTTACATATGTACATGTCTCTATTTAGACTTCTAGAAGTGTCCTTTGCCATCTAGTTCTTTCTTCTATTTCCTTTTACTTTCCTCTTGTCCCACTATCATGGTCAGCCTTCATTCAAGTTTCAGTAATTCCTCTTGGATACATTGCCCTTGATCGAGCCCCGCATCCTATGCCCTCCTCACCATCAATTTTAGATCACTTGTTGTTCCCCTGTACCTGATTAGATGGACACCCCCTACATCTCCCCCCACTTCCCCTCTCCTGTGCCCACCCCCTACCCTGGGTCCTGTTGTTTCCTCCTCTGGATTGTTTATCCCTGCCTATCTTATCTAGATAGTCATGCAGAGACAATAATAAGCACAAAAAAAATGAGACAGAGCAAAAGAAAACAAAACAACAGCAACAAGATTACAACAGCAACAAATAAATGCCTACAAATAGTTCCAGGTCTGTTTGTTGACCTTTAGGAGTTGTTTTCTGGTCAAGCCTCATGGGGTGCCATGCTCTGGCCCCAAGGCTTATTTTTAGTATCCCCAGGACTTCATTGCTTTGTTCCCCTTACTGCTCTGTTGCACACTCTTAGTGTTTCACCCCATTGTGGTGGGGTCCAATTGGGCTCAGTCCCACTGTGTCTCCAGTATTGTCCTCTGTAGTGCTAGGACAGTGAGGACCAAAGATCGATTCTATGTCTCCAAAGCCCGAGTGCTTCCTGTGGCTCTGGTGTAAATGCAAGTGCTGAAGGCGAGGGCAATGCACAAATATTCATAGCAGTGTTTCAGCAAAGAGGTGAACACAAATATCTATCTACTAGTGAATGGATACACAAAATGTGGTGACATTGTACAATGGGATATTATTCCTCTGTAAAGGGAATGAATTCCCGAGGCAGTCCATGCGATGGCATGAATAAACCTTGAGAATAATGCCAGGTGAAAAAGGATAGACACAACTGGTCACATGCTATATCATTTCTCTTTTTTGAGATCTTCAGAAAGGTATATTGGTGATTGCCAAGAACTAGGGATAGCCTTGAGAAGAATGGGAATTCCAGAGCCCTTTATTGGACTCATGTGGAACCTGTAATTGGATCAAGAGACAGTCGTGCAAACAGAACAAGGGCATTCAGCGTGGTTTAAAATCAGGAGCTGTATTATCTTAAAGTAACTGTTCAATCAGTATGGTGAGAAAATAACCAGAGAAGCTGGATTATATGAAGAAGACTTGGATTATATGAAGAAGATTATATGACCTCAGGATGGGAGGAAGGTTTATTAACAATTTTTGGCAGGCAGAAGACATCACTTTGCTGCATGAAAAAAGAGGAGGTAACACTTGCTAATGAACACGGATTGCAGTCTTCAGTATGGATAACTCACAGTATAGAAGACCAAAAATCTTCACAAGTGGACCAACGGGTGACAGAATCATGATAAATGGAAAAAAGATGAAAACTGGCAAGGATGTTGTCTTATTTAGATCCACACTCAATGCTCATGAAAGCAGCAGTCACGAGATTAAACAAAGCATTTTACTGGGTTGGTCCGGTGCACAAGACCTCTTTAAAGTGTTGAGAAGCAAGGATGTGATCTTAAAGAGTAAAGTATGCCTAGCCTGAGTCATGGTATTTCCCATTGTCTCACACGCATATGAAAGTTGGACATTGTCCGACTAGAACAGAGGATGTACACTGGAGTCAGAAACATGGGACATTTAGGATAGATATTCCCTTAGGATGAGTGATGGGAGTGGTAATGCTGGGAGGGTGGAGGGATGGTGAAGTAGAAAGGGGGAACTAATTTTAGGGATCTACATATAACTTCCTCTCTGGGCCAAACAGGAAAGTGAGTGAAGGGACGCATTGGACAGTGTATGATATGAAATAGCAATTTGTAAATTATTAAAGGTTTATGGGGATGAGGGAGCAAGAGAAATATAGGGAGGTGGAACTGGGACCTAAGTGGAGGGAGGATGTTTTGAGAGTGATGATGGCAACAAGTGTGCAAATGAGATCTGCATACAATTGATGTATGTATGGATCGTGAGGGGAGGTGTGTGAGTACCCAATAAAATGATTCATTTAAAAAAGGGGGGGGAGGGGAAAGAGGAGCTTTTTTTTTAAAAAAGGAGTTTATACCTCTTTAAGTGGAAAATGTTTGGAAATGTATGTGGCAACATGTGTGCAAGTGTGCTTGATACAGATGATGTACTGAATGTTATAATAGCTCTAAGAGCCCCCAATAAAATTATTTTTTAAAACAAAGGAAAAAGAAAGTTTGACGTTGCATAAGAAAAGCCAAAGAAGAATCGATGTCTTTTTAGTATGGTGCAGTCAAATGTTGTTGAAAGTACCATGGATTGTCAAAAGAGCAAACAAGTCTGTCCTGGAAAGAGTACAGCCAGAATGCCCGTTGGAGGCAAGGATGGCAAGATTTCCTCTCACGTACTTTGGACATGTTGCCAGGAGAGACTAGTCCCTGGAGGAGGACTTCAGAACTAACTCAACAGCACTAAAAACAATAGAAAGGGCTAGAGGATGGTGGAGGTGCAAGGCACTGTTTAATGGGTCAGGGCTTCTCCTTTTTGTTGCTGCTGTTATTAGTTGTCCAGTCGGCTGCAGCTCATGGAAGCCTTCTTTTAACAGAACAGAACACTGTCTCTCCTGTACGTCAAACTTGTGATTGTTCTTAGTTCATTGTAGTAGCAACCCTGTCGGCTAATATCATGAAGATGACCCTTTTTATTGATCCTCTAGTTCTCTAATCCTGATGCCCTTTTCTCGAGTTTGATCTCTCCTGATGATGTGTTTCGTTGATCATTGGCCCCAGATGAGTGAGATCAATGAAGATTTGTTTCCCTCCATGAGTCACGATGTTGTTTATCAGTCCAGTTGTGGGGATGTTCAAATTCTTTGTGTTCGGGTGTAATCTATACTGAAGGCTTCCTCTTAAGAGTGATGAAAAGGTTTAGAACTATGTAGAGGGGGGCGATTGCACCATAACCTGAATGTGGTCAGTCCCTCTCCATGGCACACTACAAAATAACTGATTCTCAGATTGATAAAATTTACCTTAATTACACTGAAGGTAACAACTGGGCCAGGCAACAGAGAATCTCTTCCCCGAGCAATTGCAAGTCACGTGTACCAGCCTCCCCCATTTGTCTTTCTCTCCCTGTGTATAAGAATAGCCATAAGGCCCTTCCTCCAAACACACACACACACACACACACACACACACACACACACATCCCTCTGCATTGCTATGAGACTGGGGAGTCCTTTATTTTTCACTCATCAAAAATCCAGGCAAGCCCTTTTGCCCATCTCTTCAAACCCAAAGACACTGGCATGGTATTTCTATTCCTCCCACAAGGAAAATGCAATTGGCACATGCCACCATAGCGAGGACTCGCAGCGGAGAACACTGTAGTTCTGTTTCGAAGCGGCTCCTCAGAAGTAGTAAATTTATTGTCCTAATTGTTTTTGCATGGCTGCTCTGTACACATGCCTTACCCCCGGTGTCCTTGCACCCCTGCCCTGCCGTCATATTTCAGCCTGGCCGCTGTCTGCCTCTCCAGACTCTCCAGGCCCATCCAAAGCTGATTTGCAGTTGGGGCCACAGGAAGGGGGAGTAAGGGTTCATTCCAGAGTCCTGGGTGCATTTGGAGATCGCATTCCCCATCCTGGGACACCTGAGAGGGACCTCACGGGGAAAGTTTCTGGCAGGCAACTGCCACCAACAGCAGTTAGCTCCTTACCACAAACCCAATGCCAGCTCACGGTGACCTTGGGTGTTTCAAAATAGAACTGGGCTCCTTAAGGTTCTTAGGAGCTGATGCCCCCCCACCCCACCCACCCACCCCCGGAAGTAGAACACCAGGCCTTTTGTCAAAGGGACCGCTGGATAGATTTCCACCTCAACAGTTCCCTTAGAGTCAAACACCACCCAGGGACTCCCGGTTCGTTCACACACAAAACCTCACTGCTCCGGAGTCCCTTCTCACTCGTGGTGACACAACAGGGCAGAGTAGACTTCCCGCTGAGAATGTCTGAGACGACAACTCTCTGTCAGAGTAGAAAACCCCATCTTTCTCCCGTGAAGTGGCTGGTGGTTTCAAACCCCTGGCCTCACTGCTGTAACCACTCCGCCGCCGCCACTCCTTCGTGCACAGGAGAAGCCACATTTCACAGCCTCAAATGTGTCGCCCCTTCCTAAATCCAAACGCCTGCCCCTTTCACCGAAGCAGTCAGGTGGCCGGATCAGGCGGGGCCATCTGAGCTTTGGAGAACTTCTCTGGTCTTGGGGAATAAGCAAAGCTCCCAGGGTTCAAGCAGACCAGCTCGTCTGGATATCAGAAGCCTGCGCTGGCCCCCTTGCCAGCAAAGGCCTGAGCACAGCACCTTGGGGAAGCCAGGTGAGCACAGAAGGAGTGTGATCTTGCCCCTCTGCTGCTGCTTCCTGGAGGGCACTGCTTGGCTGTCAGCCAGCCAGCACCTTGTAATGGAAACCTGGCCTGGCAGAAACCACAAGCTGATGTGACTCCCGAGTTCTCGGGTGTCGCCCACGGGATCACTAAATCGAAACCCAGCCACCAGCATCCCGGCCAGAGAAGGTGTGGCTCACTGTGGCAGGCAGGGTCAGTAATGCAGGCGTCTGGTTAGCTAGGAAACGACTCATCAGTCTCCCTCTCTGGAATCCCCAGCCCCCCACCCCCCCCCCCACCCCGCCACCGTTTCCAAAATGCCAGAGACTTGCCGCTGTGGCGCAGGCAGCCCTCTCTCACGCACCCATCTGTAGTTACGGTGCCTGCGTGTCCTGCTCGATACTCCATTTCCTTTGACGGATGAATATTGTTCCACACTTTCCAAGTCCTCTTGCACACCCCCTCTCATCTTAGGCCATGTAGGGAGGAAGGAAAGGGACGTCACCTGGCTGCACCGATCCCTCCGCTTCCTGCTCGCTCACTGGATTCTGAACTTGAACTTGAACTTGAGTCTGCAGGCCCATACTCTGCAGGCAGGCCCTGCTGGCACCAGGGATGGTTCTGAGAAGGGCAGCCATCCCTGGGACAAGAGTTCTGACTGTGGACTGCGGGAGGGGCCGGGACCCAAAGTAGTAATTCCACTCCACCATATCAATTATTCACCCCATGCTGGTGCACCCCTGGCCACTGTGGCAGTGAGTCCCCATTGCTTCAGGGGCTGCTCTGAGACTTAGGGGAGCCTGATCCACAAGAGAACTGCAAGTCAGAGTGGGTGAGAGAGCCCCTGTGTCCTGCCGCCGACTCATGAGCAGCCATGAGCTGGGGTGAAGCCACCCAGGTGGGGTGAGTGAGCTTGCGGGGGCTGGGATTTGGCCACACCAGGTGGTCCTGGAAGCTTCCTACTTAGCCAACAGGGCTGCATTTATTCCTGGCCCAGACAGATAGACTAGAGGGGTCCAGGCTGGCCCAAGGAGCTCACAGCATGTGGGCTCCCCAGGAAGTAAGTGTGAGGGAAAAGAGGGCCCCATGCTGGCCAGTCACAGGGCTGCCAGCTGACCCCAAGTCAGAAGCATGTGGGTTTGTGTGTCATTATTGTGTCGTGAATGCTGGGGCTTGTTCTCCTGAGACGCAGGAATCAGGCACGCCAGGCAGGGTGGGAGATTTGCGAGTGAATTGATTCAAGTGTCTTCAGAAATTCTCAACTAACTGTCAAATGGTTCACGCACACCTGTGTCTATCACATATCTATATAGAGCAAGGTAGGGAAGCTGTTTTCTGCCGTGGGCCATTTAGGTATTCATAACATCATTTGCAGGCCGGCTAGTGAAAATTTCATTAACTCACCCCTAGCAGGAAGGCTCAGACTGGTTCTCTTTGGTGCGGTGTGTGGTGTCAGCTGGTATGAAGGCTTCTAGGGCTTCTCCTGGTCTGTGTGCCGGATGCTCCCAGCCTTGGATGCACAGCCTCACACAGAAGTGTACGTCCTGAGAGGAAAGAGACTCGTTCAGGCTGTGGGTAGTGTGTTGAGGGCACAGCACCCCTGCACACAACAGTCCCCCCCCACACACACACACATACACACATGGTCCTCGAGTCCATGCTGACTCCTCCTGACACTACAGAACAGAGTGCAAGGACTCTGGAGGCTTCCAAAGCTGCCGTCTTCACAGGAGCAGTCTCTCACATCTTTGTCCTGAGGCTCACTGGTGCCTGGGAACCACTGGTTAGCAGCCGAGTGGGCAACCTCTCTGCAAGCAGGCTCATAGCTATCACGGAAAACTATTAACCCTGTGTGGCCATGAGGTGTTCAAGGGATCCTGTATCAGGTATCAAAGAACTAAAAATTATATCATTATAAATGAGGGTGAGTACAGATTGGGGACCCAAAGCCCATCCATAGGTGAAGCGACCTCCCCTGACAGAGGGGTTGCAGGGAGGAGATGAACCAGTCAAGGTAAAGTGTAGCAACAATGAAATATGCAACTTTCCTCTAGTTCTCAAATGCTTCCTCCCACCCACTGTCATGATCCCAATTCTACCAGACAAATCCAGCTAGACTAGGGGATGTACACGGGAGCCAGAAACATGGGGAATTTAGGATAGATGTTCCCTCAGGACTAGTGGGGGGAGTGATGATACTGGGAGAGAGGAGGGATGGTGGAATAGAAAGGGGGACTCAATTTCAGGGATCTACATATAACCTCCTCTCTGGGGTATGGACAACAGGGAGGTGAATGAAGGGACACACCAGACAGTGTATGATATGAAAAAGTAATAACAATTTGTAAATTATTAAGGTTTCATGGGGGGAGTGGGAGTGGAGAGGGATGGGAAATATGAGGAGCTGGTACTGGGGGCCTAAGTGGAAGGAGGATGTTTTGAGAGTGACGATGGCAACAAGTGTGCAAATGTTGGCCTGCATACAATTGATGCATGTAAGGATCACAACAGGAGTTGTATGAGCCCCCAATAAAATGATTTATTTAAAAAAAAGGAGGGGGAAGGAAGAATTTATACCAAGGGCTCAAGTAGAAAATTTGGAAATGAAGATGGCAACATGTGTACAAATATGTTTGATACAAATGGTGTATTGAATGTTGTAAGAGCTGTCAGAGCCCCCAATAAAATCATTGGGGAAAAAGCCAAAGAAAGGCAGAGGTTGAGGGTCACTTCCTCACAGACCTTGACCAGTGGCCATTGCAACCCACTTGGGAAGCCTTTAGTGTTTCAGATGAAAGCCTTTGTGTCTTGTGTAAGACTGCTCAGAACTGTCCACCATCAGCAGCCCCACCTCCCCTCATGTATGCTGCCGTTAGCTGTCTTCAAGCTGATCCCCAACTCAAGGTGACCCCATGCACAGTACAGTAACACCCCGCCTGCTGTCCTCCATGCTCCCTTACAATACCGCCCCCCCCCCGCCCACCGAGGGTCTTCAGGGGCAGCTTTTCAGAAGGAGATAGCAAGAGCTTTCTTCCTAGTCTGTCTTAGTCTGGAAGCTCTGCTGGAACCTGGTCAGCAGTGCAGCAACCCCCCACTGCCCACCGACACGCCAGGGGTAGCTGCATATGCGGTGCATGGTTGGAGAGTGGAGTCCAGGTCTCCTGCATGGAAGAGGAGAAGTCTGCCACGAACCGCTCATGCTCCACTGTGGAAAGAGATAGCAATAAAGGTGGCTTCCGTTTGGGGTGGGGCCCCTAACGCTAACACAGCACTTACTGGATGTCCGAAGAAACAGCCAAGTCTAGCAACCCCCGAGTGAGTGAGTGAGTGTGTTAGTCCGGGTAGACTAGAGGAACAAATTTCAGAGACAGGCATATAGGTATAAGGAAAGGGTTTATATACAAAAGAAATGTGACCCTAAGAAGGCATCCCAATCCAGTCCAGTGCAAAGTCATAAGTCCAATATTAACCCATATGCCTGAAATCAGTCTACAAAGTCTGCTTCCGACTCAGGAAGTCACAGGTCAGTGGGTGCAGAATTCTGGCGCTGGCAGGGGTCTCCCCATGGCTCCTCGCTTCCAGGGCTCAGGTCCATCAATAGCATGCCGCTCCAGCTTCAGAGGTCTGTCTTCTTCAGGGCAAAGCCGTGTGGTCTCTCCGCCGGCTCCTCCAACTTCTCGGAGGCTGCATCTTGTCTTTTCCATGAGTAATCGTCTCTGAAACTAACTCCCAGCAACTGGGGAAGATAGCTTCTCATCTTCACGTGGGAAATATCGCGAGATTTCCCAGGAGTCTCAGGTGAAAGCCATGCCCACACAGAGGCCTCATCAGCTACTCAATGGCTTTCTCCTGATTCACAGGCCAGACTCCACCCCTCCATTTCAATTATAAAATTAACATAAGCACATGCCTGCCACAGTGAGTGAGTACAGTGGATGGAGGGAATAGTGCCACTGATCTTTCACATCAGGGCAGGTGCTGAAATTCTGCCCCTTCCTGCCAGGCAGCTCCATGACCCGCCTGTAGGCGGTCCGTGCTGGCGCTGGTGTGATGGTGGTTGCTTCCCTGTTTTTTCTTGCTAAGTTGTGTGGCTATGTGTTTTAAACCACTACACTGATCCACCTTACTGAAGTTGTCTGGGGGTGCACCTGGGGGTCCAGAAAGTGAGCTACTAGCAGGTCTGTCACATCTTTGCTTGTTGAAACACACCTGCTGGACTTCTGTATTCCCCTTCTACCAATCTCCCAATCTACTCTAAAAAGAATATAAACACTCAGCAGTTCAAAGAATCCTATATTGAACAACGGAGGCCTGACCTCCTCGTTCTAATAGTTGTTAACAGTTGGTTACATTTGGCATCGCTCTTTATGTGCGCATAGACTCATAGGCACCTACATGTAAATGTGGATCAGGTGCCTGGGGAGCTGACAGGATTCGCACGAAGCCTGGTGACCCCATGGGGTAGGTTTTGGACTGCTGGTCACAAGGGTGGCGCTTCAAGTCCATCAGCTAGTCCAAGGAGAGAGATGAGGCTGTCTGCTGCCATCAAGATTTATAGCCTGGAAAATCCCGCACAGCAGTTCTACTCTGACCCACACGGTTCTTATGAGTCGGGATTGCCTTGACGACAGTGAGTTATGGGGTTTCTCACTGACCCAAAGATTCGCAGTTCAACCCCCCCTACAGCAGCCATTCTCAACCTATGGGTCATGACCCCTTTGGGAGCCAAATGACCCTTTCACAGGGGTCATCCGATTCATCATCACAGTAGCAGAATTAAAATTATGAAGTAGCAACAAAAATAACTTTGTGGTGTGGGGGGGGGGGTCACCACAAGATAAGGAACTCTATTAAAGAGTCGCTGCATTAAGAAGGTTGAGAACCACTGCCCTAGAGGTTCAGAAAGAACACCTAAGAGAACCCTATGATCAGCTTAACGCATGAGTGCAAATCAGCTCAAGGAAAGTGCTTTATTGTGGAATAGACATACATATATATACATATATTGGAGCTATGGTGGGACAGTGGTTAAGCATTTGACTGCTTATCAAAAGTTTGCCTGTTCAAATCCACCAGTCATTCCACAGGAGAAAAATGTAGCAGTCTGCATCTGCAAGGATTACAGTCTGGAAGCCTTCTGAGCCTTCTGCTGTATCCTGTAGGGTGCCTGAGGCAGGACCAACTTGATGGCAGTAGGTATTTGTCTTGGTGTGCATATATTTCTGTAGGTACACACAAATATGTATTTGTATACATACACAAATATGTGTGTATATACATATAAATATTTATATATACATATATACACATATAAACATATATGAATATCTGTTTTATTTTGTTGGTTTTTCTTTTTCTTAACCTTGTGAGAATAAATTATAAGCATTTTGATCCTTTACCATCAAGATCTCAGGCATCTCCCAAGGACACTCTACTCTTAAGGACAATAATGATACCATTATCCATAATCCCCTTCTATTGCCTAATAACATTAGCTTTAAAATCCTCGTCTGTGCAGTCTATTCACATTTTCCTGATCACATTAAAAATGACTATGTGGGCCGAGCCCTGGTGGCGTAGTGGTTGAGTGCGGGACTGCAGCCCACAGGGTTGATGGTTCAAATCCAACAGCAGCTCTCCAGGAGCAAGGCTGGGCTTCCTACTTCCACCAGGGCAGTGATGCCACACACAAAAAATGTCTCTGTGGCTGTGTTGTTTTGTCTTGGTGGTGGTTCTGTGTGTGTGCATGTGTGTATGCACATACACACACACGTGCCCGCCCGCATGAGTCAGAATCCAGTCAAAAGTCAATGTAGGCTGTTCTATCTCTTTGCTTCTTTGCATCTGGACTACTCCTAACTCTTCTGTTGTGACTTTGGCTTTGTGTGACAGGCGCAGCGAGTTGTTGCCTAGAAAGCCCCCATGAGGAGTCTGTGCTGTCTGTGGGGTGTTTTTAGGAAATTGGTGTGGCGACCATGTTTAGGAAAGACAGTGCCTCTGTCAGTCAGAGGTCAATTTCCTAAGGCTTGTTTGTCTCTTCTCGTGTCTTAAATGTAATTTGAGGAAGGTTACAGAGAAATAGAAGTTTTGTTGAACAAAAGAGAGAAAAGTGTTTGGTTTTTGTTTTGTAACTCTATAAGGATGGCAAGTAAGAATGGGGCAAACATGCTGTCTATGCATAGCTATAACCTTGTAAATGAAAATTAACTCTCAACTTTCTGACTGCCAGAGCAAAAGTGAAACAACTTGTAATAGTCACTGTCTGACACAAAGATGCATATATACCAAGTCTACAGAAATATGAGCTTCACTGGGTAGTGCAAAGGGACTTCACAATATTTTTAGGATAATGGGATAAAATAATGAAATATTCCCGTGAACTTTTTGAAGCCCCCTGCACTGTCCCCTGTAAGGTGTGTTTGCTGCAGAGTGTCTTCTTGCTAGCCTGCACTGTTTAACATGTTCACCTGAACTTTGGCAAGGATCCCCAAAGTGACAGAACTCATGTCCATAGCTTTTGAATAGTCAGCTATGGATGACATTCCAAACATTGTTGGCAACAGAGACAATTATCCCCATAATCCACTGATCCAGTGAATCAACAAATATATATATATTTCAAATTCTTTTCTAGCCCTGTTCTTACTCATGGTCCTTGAGCTGAGTCCACCTCACAAGGAACACATGGGGCCAAGAACTGCCCCCACAAAGCTTCCGTAGCTGGGATCTTGACCCTAGCCAAGTGCCACCTCTGTCGTCCACGGAGCGCTGGCTTCCACATGACGGAGCGCCTTGACAATGTCCCTACATTTTTGTCATCATCATTTCTATGCACTTCTGTGTTGGGCCTGGTTAAAACTTGAGTCTGTATCATAAAATATAAATTTTTGTGCACTCCTCCTTGGCTTGACTCTATATATGATTTTCCACTTAGCCGAACGCACTACAATTTAATTAATCACTGTCCTATCTATTTTGAGACAAAGTATGCCGTTTCCAGCCCTCCCTTTTTCTGCATAAATTGCACTCCTGGGGCTGTCATTACGCCAGGGGATCAATGGCTCCTGTTGCTCTTCCTGGCTTTTGATGGTTAAAGTATGCCGTCACCCAGGAGGAAGGCAGCAGGCGCGCTTCCTCTTGGTGAGTCTGGCGGTCACTAGAACAGATCAAAGGGGAAACTGTGTGGTTTAAAATCAGGAGAGGTGAGCGCCAGCGTGGCTTCCTCTCACCACACCTGCTCAATGCAAATCGTCAGAGAAGCTGGAGGAGATGAAGAAGAATGCAACATCAGGTTGGAAGAGGGTTCATTAACAAACTCCAATATGCAGATAGCACAATCCTGCTTGCTGAGTGAGAGGAGGGACTTGAAGCACTTGCTGATGGAGATGAGGGATTGTTGCCTTCGGGATGGATGACAACTCCCTGTAGAGAAAACCCAAATCCTCCCTGCTGGACTAATAAGCAACATTATTGTCAGTGGAGCAAAGACTGAAGTTGTCAAGAATGCCCCCTCCCTTGGATCCACAGTCAAAGTCAGAGGAAGCAGCAATATATTGCACTGGGCAAATTTGCTGCACAAGAACTCTTGAAAGTGTCAAAAGGCAGAGGTGTGACTTTGAGGGCTAAGATGTGTCTGACTCAAATCCTGTTCTTTGCAATCGCCTCACATGCATGAGAGAATTAGTGGAGACACAAAGAAGAGCAAAGGAGAATTGAATTACATGGGTGGGGGTTAAAAATATCGAGTACATCATGGGGCTGCCAGGAGGATGAACAGATCTGTCTTGAACGAAGTACAGGAATGCTCACTGGAAGCAAGAACGGCGAGACTTTGTTTCCCCTGGGAGGCGTCATCAGAAGGGACCAGAATGGGTGGGAAAAGGAAGCCCCAGCGAGATGGATTGACACAGAAGCTGCTACAATGACTCAAACATGGTCAAGGTTGTCAAACGGGGGACCCGGCAGTGCTTCCTTCTTTTGCACATTGGGTCACCACATGGCAGAACCAGTGGGGCAGCCACTAAGGAAGCTTCTCAAGGGACTGGAGGCTTCCACTTGGTTGGTCCTCCTACTCTGTTCTTCGGACACTCATAAGAAAGAATGCAGATAAGAGATAGGCAGACCTTTGAATGGAGCGAGTGAGTTTATTGAAGGTTTATATCCTGTGCAGATGGTGCAGACAGGCACTGCGGCTAGTCTCAGAGCAACACCAAGATGGACACACCAGTTTTTGTGCCTCTAATTTTCAGACTTCTGCTTGACCAGAATCCTGGGGTCAATTCAGCCCTTTGTGGGGGTTGTGTGCATGCTCAGGCCACACCCTTGTGGTGCTCCCCCCATCCCTGCATGAAGAATTCATTCCCTTTTGAAAACTATTGATAAAGAAAATGTGCCTTCCTGGCCCTTCACTTCCCTCTCAACTGGGATTCCTTCCATTGTTTCCTCTTTTCTCTCTGCCCCAAGCTGTCTGTCTACCAACCTCCCCCAACAACACAAGGCTGTGAAATAAAGATCCAGCTTGGGGAAAAGGTCTGTCCTGTTATTAAAATATACACTGATATATTAATATTAATTAATGTATATTAATATATACATCGATATTACCAAGGGCTCACGTGGAAAGCAAATGTTTTGAGAATGAGAATGTGCTCATGTGCTTGACACAATGGATTGCAATGAGAGTTGAATAAACTTGCAATAAAATGATCTAAATACATATAGACATATAGGTTGAGAACAGGACTTTCACATGACATCCTTTACACAGAGTGAGACCCACACTTGCCCAGGCCAATTGTCTACGCTGGACGTGGCATGAGGGAGCTGAGCTGGGAAGGATCATGTGAATGGTGGACCCACCCACCCATTCCACCTCCCCCAGGATGACAATGGCAGGTGAGTGAGTGGATGATACTCCTTGTGCAAATGGCTATGTGTTTTCTTACTAGAATGGCAGGAAGTTTAAGGCCCTCCCCCCAAGATGTCTTGGTAGAAAGGTTTGGCGATCTGCTTTTGAAAGACCGCGAGCCATCCAACACCTGATGGTGAGCAGCTCTGCAGTGACACACAGCATTGCCCTGAGTCTGAAAGGCCTCCATGGTAACTGTCAGTTTTGCTTCCCCCTCCCCAGCAGGCCAGATCTGGTTGAGAAGGCATCTTGGCATCTTGGTAGGACAGAGCTATTGTGATTTCGTTAGCCCAGCCTTCGCCATGCAATTTGCCCTGAAACAAAAGCCTGACTGTTCTTCACAATGTGAAACAAAATTTCCATAAGATCCAGCAATTCCTACATAAAAAGCAAACAAACAAACAGACCAAAAAACCCCCCAAAGAAGAGGAAGCAGAGGCTCCAACAGCTGCTGTGCACCAAAGAGGATGATAGCATCATTATTCACAATAGCCAAAAGGTGAAAACAATCTAACTGTTCATCATTGGATAAATGGATAAGCAAAGTTTAGTATATCCACACAATGCTATATTTGAACTGGTTCAAAACTGTTCCATCAGGACTGACACCCACCCCCATCCCCCCCAACAAAAAAGGGCACCTGGCACCACTTGATTTTCAGCCACACGGGAGCAGGTAAGAGCATGCTGCGCAACAAAGGCCATGGACACACCGCTTTCAGTGTGGTCTGCTCTCATTCTGGAGCAGGGCATCGCTGCCTGTTTCTACATGGATCAAAATCTCCTACCATCAAAGAAATCTGGTTGCTTTTAGAAGGTGATCACTGCCCTCGTCTCTTTTGGCCACGACAGAATTATTGTGAACAGCTCCAAAGCCCTGTTTTATACAGAAGTGGGCCTTGAAGGATCTCTTAGAATCAGCCACCTTGAAACTTCTGGTACTGAGAGCTGTAGTTGTCAAGGAGTTTTGGAGCTCAAGACCTTGGTCCAGAACCCACAGGGGCTTATGACTAGCTGCTACAGTAGCCTTTTCCATATTTGACTTTGCCTTTATGCATATGCCACCCCCACAGCTACCCTCAATCCATGATCATGGCATCAGTTCTGACCTATAGGACAAAGTAGAAATGCCCCATAGCATGTCTAAAGCTGTAATCTTTAGACATGACTGGTGGGTTTGCACCAGGGCTCCTTATTCCTATCCCAGTATTCGTACAAAGCAGAGATGCTGTCTTTCAAATGGGCAGTAATATACATTCTATTAATATAGAACCATTTGATTCCATTAGTAGAATACATAGTCATTAATGAGTAGAATCCTCATCTGTAGATGCATGTCAGGTTTGACCGATCCTTTCCCATGACACGTGCCTTCTGCTCTGCCTTCTGTTTTTCTCTCACTTAGGCTGATCATGAGAGCACTCCCACATTGCTACCATTTCTACCTGGCTATCTTTTTAAAATGTTTCTATTGTGGCAACATACACACCACACAAAAATGTACTATTTTAATCACTTATTGATGTACAATTTAGTCGCATTTGTACCATTTACAATGACCCCTATTTCCCAAACTCTTTACCAACCCAAACAGAAATTTTATACTCATTAAACTTTAACTCCTTACTCCCCACTTCCCATTGTCCCTGGTCATCTGTATTCTACATTCGTCTATAAATTTTCCTGTTCTAAAAAAAAAAGAAAGAAAGAAATTTTCCTGTTCTATATATGTCCTATAACTGGAATCATACAATTCTCTCCATTTGTGATTCGTTTACTTCACTCAGCATAGCATCTACCAGGCTCAAACATGTTGTAGGGTGAATTATAACACTGTGCCTTTGATATGGCTGTATAATAGTCCATTGTGTGGATATACTGAGCTTTGTTTACCCATTCATCCAAATGATGGGCATTTAGGTTGTCTTCACCTTTGGACTATTGTGAATAAAGATGCTATAAATCTCATTGGTGCACAGCAGCTGTTAGAGTCCCTACTTCCTGTTCTTTGGATCTATTTAGAATTAGGAATTGCTGGACCTTATAGTAATTCTGTTTAATGTTGTAAAGAACAGTCAGGTTGTATTCCACAGCAGCTGCACAATTTTACACTCCCACCACCAATTTCTTCACGTCTTTGCTAACACTTGTTATTTTCTTAAATAAATTTTTTAAAATGCTATCCTAGTAAGTTTTCAAATAAGTTTATTGAGGTACAATTTATATACAATAGACCACATCCATTTTGCCATGTTTTGGCATATATACACACACCAGTGAAATCATCCCCAGAATTAAGATAGTGAACTTGTCTATTACACACACACACACACACACACACACACACACACACACGTTTCCCAGTGGCCCTGGGCAATTCCTCTCGCCTGTCTCTGCTCCTTTCCCCACCCCATCCCTAAACAGTCCCTGTTCTAGGTTCTGTCGTTATAGATTAGCTAAACACACTTTGCAACAGACCAGTCAGGATTCAGAGCCAGAGATGCCACTGTGTTAACAGTGGATAACAGTTGGATAACATTGCTTTGGATGGTTCTGGGCAACTTCACTGAACTCTTGTCTAACTGCTGGATGTGGCAGCTGAGTCATCGCTGCAAGGCAGGAGCACTTTCAGGCAGATGGTGGGGTCTTTGGGTATTTAGATGGCCTGCATCAGTGGGGGGCAATGTGTTTGTAGCTCAGTTGTGCTGTAGCCACCACCCCCCACCCCCACCAACCCCATGACAACTGGGCATCCCTGTCCCTGTCTCCCAAACGGCACTCTGGAGCCCCCAGTTCTTGCCTTCTTCCCACACTCACTGAGGAGAGGGCCAGCCAGCCAGATGTGTTGCCCTGCCTAAGCCCAGCCCCGAACAATTACCAACCAGCCCCTCCAATGTGTTTCTGTACAGTTGGTTGCTCCACTCTGGAAATTCAGAGCATGCTGAATTTCCTTGTTTTATGGCTTGGAATTTCAGAAGTAGCCCCCACAGATGTTCGTGTCTCTTGGTGCTAGTAAAATAAACCTTAATCAAACAGGGATGTCGTGACTCAAAGACTTAGATAGTGCGTAACGCCCCATGTCAATCACCGATACAGATGTTTCAAGTTGAGTCATTTGGTAGCATAGTAACTTTAGACAGTCATCAGGCCAGCTGTGAATATTTAAGGGGAAGAAAAATGTACTGTTCCTCTGGACGAATGTATTTCTGACCGAACTTAAATATTCTGCTCAGCCAAAATACCCATTCTCCTTTTCACATTCTCCAGAAAAGTCCTTGTTAGTCCTTTGTTTTTCAATCTCACTGAACGTGGCTTCTAATGAGAGACAGAGTGAGAAAGGACCGAGCTAGAATGGTGCTTATGAGATGCGTGTGGAGGGTGTCTTGGAGAGTAGTAACGTTGGTGCTGTGGCAGGTACGCATTCCGCAGCTAGCAGAAAGATTGACGGTTCTAACCCACCAGCCTCTAGTTGAGAGAGTATGTGGCTGTCTGTTTCCACCATGGTTACTCACTGTCATCGAGGCCATGCTGATTCACAGCAAACCCCTGTGGGTTTCCAGGGCTGTAATTGTTTGTAGGAGCAGCAAGCTGAATCTTTCTCTGGCAGAGGTCTTGGTGGTTTCATAACCAATACACCCCCAGGGGTGTATAGCCTTGGAGACCCACAGGGACAGCTCCCCCTCCCGCCCCCCGTCCTATAGGGTCCCTTCGAGTCAGAATCAAGTTGATGACAATGCTTTGGTGAGCGTGCCCTCATACTCGGGTTCCCACTGCTCTACTGTTAAAGAACAGTACTTCCTGGGGGCTTGGAAAATGCCAGGTGCTGGGATGAGAAAGGGCGCCCAAAGAGTGAAGTGCTCGGCTACTAACTGAAAGGTTGTAGGCTCACATCCCCCTGAGAGGGCCTCGGAAGACAGGCCTGCTGATCTACTTCCAAAGGGACACAGCCTCGGAAACCTCGTGGCTCAGTTTGACACACAGGAGGTGTGTATTGACTGAATGGCAAAGGGTTTCGGATGACGGACAATAGAGAGGCATTGAGAGGCTGGGCTTTCTCAGATCGCGTGATGGTTTCTGGGTAGAATGTGCAACACGGGGCTTCAAGGAAAAGCTCTTCTAGTGCAGCCCCCTTGAGCCTTGTTTTTCTGGATTGGAAGCTTTGCACAGGAACTGTATTTTGCTAGAGGTCAAGTAAATATTTGGGGAATAAACACAAATGCATTGACTGCGTCTTGTTGTTCATAGTTTCCAGTAAAACATTAAGGAAGCAAGAACATCCCCCCTAATTATTCCATGTATTTCTGATGCCTATAAACAAAAAGACCCTGAGAAACCCACTTCTTCTCATTTGTAAAATAAGGGAGTTAGACCAGAGGAACTCTAGGTTTTCTGGATCAGTAATTCCCCTTTTCCAAAATCCATTTGACTTTGAAATACCAAACCCAGGTGTAGATGGACATCAGGTAATATCCTTAAGTGCCATGTGTATAATGAAAAGTAAATAAATTCATGATTTTAAAATATATACTTTAATTGCAGAGGTGAGACCAAATGGATTAATTCCCCTTAACTGAAAAGAAAATAAACATTACAGAAAAGACTAACAGTTCACACTGAGCACCTCCCCCAGTCCTAATGCCTCCTGGCCTCCCTTGAGATTGTTCTTAACTTGGGGTAGAATACAGACATGCATGCATCTTAAAAAATGCATTTCAAAACACTCAGAGAGATAGATAACAAGTGGGCTTTGAAAACTTTGTGAATATTTTTCAGTATCATTTCATCTTTATACACATTCTTGAAGTCCCCTCATTGTCCATAGAATATGGATAGCCTTGTTTTTAGTTGTTTAAAAAAAAAAACAGTTTGCCTTACAAGCTTACATCCTAAGCCATTAGTTTCCCATCTTGTTTTTCCGTCAACAGTATGTCTTGCAGATCTTTTCACACCATTTATATAGTTATAGCAGATTCGCCTCGTGTTTGGATTGTTTAAAGATTTGCTTCCGGTCTCTGATCTCCTGGTTGCCAAGCAAGTCTTCCCTCCAGCAGGTGCATTGAAGGCCAGGTGCATCTCACTCCTCCCACGTTTGAAGCATCAACCCTCCTCCCCCTGGAGGAAGCCAGGAATACTGCAGACTAGTATATGATGAGGATCCTGTTGCACATTGGGCTGCCAGTCACAAGGTCAGAAGTTTGAAGCCACCCTCTGCTCCACGGGAAAACGATTGGGTTCTTTACTCCCGTGAAGAGTTATCTTCTCAGAAACCACAGAAGCCATTCTCCTTTGTCTTCTAGGATTGCTATGACTTGGGATCAAGTCAATGGCAATGAGTGCATGGAGAGTATATTGTGGGGTCCCCGGGAAGTCCCCTGCCCATCCCACCCCACATTGTAATCACATGCTTTCTATTAGGGAGAATCAAACCTAGTCTTTTGCAGAGTTCAGACTCTGGGTGAAATGGAGTCTGGAAGCCGACGTCCCACCGTGCTCCTACCGCAGTTAAAAATAAACCCAACTCTATCTACGAGGGTTTGTTTGTGTTAAAATAAAGAAAATACTGTACATCACTCCCAAACCTGCCTTTGAGCAAAAGCCTGATGCCAAGACTTAATCTTTAACTGAAAAGTAGCAGGGAGCAGAAAGTCATGATGGAAACGCAAACCTTTTTAATCATCTGATTAAGACCCACTGACCGGAGCTGCTCACTCAGGTAGCTGGGCTGGGACCATGCGAGGGGGCACGGAGAGGTACGGGGTCCACCAGCTCGCTGACCCAGCAATAGCACCAGGAAAACTGGGCAGCGGCATGTTGCTCAGCACAAGATGGGTTCTTTCTGCACTTATTTCACCTGTGAGGTAACTGTTGAAATGAACACAATGTTAAAGAAAACACTATGGAAATGCCCCCGATTGCATATTTCCTATGTCAGGCAAGGTGGATCGTGAGACTGCTCTTGCTGTGTATCCTCGGCTCTGACCCATAGCGACTTCAGGTGACTGAGTAATGAGCACCCCATTGCCTCCCTCAGCTGTGGTCTTGATGGGAGCACATCCCCAGGTCTTGCCTCTGTGGAGCAGCCACAGGCTCTTGGGTTTGCAGCCAAGCCCCAAGCAACTGCCCCAGCAGATCAAGCCAGACCAAGCCCCCTGCCATGAAGTCAATTATGACTCCTACTGACCCTACAGGACAGGGTAGAATGCCCCGGTGGGTTTCTGAGACAGAAACTCTCCATGGGAGTAGAAAGCCCCACCTTTCTCCTACAAAAGGCTGGAGGCTTCAGACTGTAGACCTTGTGCTTCGCTAACCACTATGCCACCAGGGCCCCTTGCACCACCACAGACCCTGACAAATATAAATAAGAGGTGGTGGAAGCCATGATGAACAACCTCGCCTCGTGATTCAACCCCGGGGTGGGGGGGCCTCACCCAGGTTACCAACCGAGACAGTGGCTGAGAGGATACTTGCACGGGGTAAGAGCTGGACTTGCACGGGGTAAGAGCTGGACTTGCTCGCCCCTGTGGGAGGTGGCAATGAGGGGGACACAATGCAAGCCGTGTACCCTCTGGGTGCTACAAACCACCACTCGATAGAAATGCTGTGCGCTCAACCCCGGCCTGTAGGACAGAGATCTGTGTGTTGAGTTCTCAAGGTGGTGATCTTCCTCTCTTGGAAGCATGGGCAGAGTCCTCTGCAGAGGCAAGATGGTGAAACTTCATCTTACGTACATGCGCTTTGGACATGTTATCAGGAGAGACCTGTCCCTGGAGAAGGAGATCGTGTTTGGCAAAGTGGGTGGAGGGGCAACTAAAAAGAAGAAGGCCTTCAAGGAGATGCTTTGGCAACAACAAGGAATGGCAGCCACCATGGGCTGAAGAACAGCTGTGAGGATGGTGCGGGACGGGGCAGAGTTGTGCCTGTGCCTAAGATTGCTGAGTTGGGACCAACTTCATGGCATCCTATCAATAAGAATGATCCTCCTTCTGAAGGCAGATGTACACATCTTCCTCCCCAGGAGTGGGCTTGAACCACTAGCCTTTCTGTTCGTTGCCAAGTGCTTTAACCAATGTGCCACCAGGGCTTCTTAAAAACACACGAGAGGAAGGTTTGCAGATTTAAGAAAGCCCTTCGCATGAAGACACATTCTTTCAAACACTATTTAGCATGTCTTGCCTGTCGCTTTCTGTTCAAATTATTTGTAATTCTAGTGAGGAAGAAACATTTCTTCCTAGCCAAAACAGCTGTCTGGATGAATACAAATGAGTTTATAAAAGGCTTGAGTTACTAAGAGGGTAAATGCCTGGCCAGGTGACCTCCTTTGTTTGAGGTCTGTTGTTTAATGTGGGCAGCCTGGCTGGCAGCCTGGTCTCCTTTCTCCTTGGATTGGGTGAATGGAGGGCTGTGGCAGAGTTGCCGCTCAGACTGCTGCTGGTGGAGTTGAGAGGGGTGCTTCCAGAACCTCCCACTGCCTCCAACAAGCACAGTTTTTGAGTGAGTGCGAATGCTTTGTCGGCAGCCAGGCTGGGCCTAAGATGAATCCTTCTCTCTCTAGAATGGGGCAGATGGCCCTGCATTAATCAAGAGACCCACTGAGAGGGCACGGATCCCTGCCCAGCACCTCAGCTCTGCTCTTCTATGGAAAGTCCAGAGGTCACCTTCTTCCTATAAAGGTTAACATTTCCAGCAATGAACGTCTCCTATCCCTAAAGTATAACCTGGAATCCGATTCAGATCCAGAACCAGGAATCAGATTTGGGGCTTCAAACCCTGGTTGGTCTGTAGGACCCGATGGTACTATCCTTCTTCTCCACGCTTCACTTTCCCTAAGAGAAATACACCAATGATGGTGAGTTTAGCTGCCGCCAAGTCAGCTCCCACTGCACAATGAGGTTGGATGGTTGAGACGCCGGCATTTTCGTGGGCAGAGTTTTAGAAGTCTGGGGCAAGGCCTTTCTTCCTAGTCCATCTTAGTTTGGGAACCACTAAAACTTTGTGTTAGTCTGGGTAGACTAGAGAAACAAATTCATAGAAACTCATAGGTGTATAAGAAAGAGATTTGTGTACTAGAGCAGTTGAATATTGAGAAAACATCCCAGGCCAGGCCAGAGAAGTCTGATATTAGCCCATATGTCCACCACCAATCTATAAAATCTTCAGACTCATGAAGCACATGCAATGATGCCGAATGTAGGAGGATCATAGGCAGTGGGTGGGAAGTCGTGGGGATCCAGTGGCTGGCTTTGTAAGCATCTCAGTGCTGGCAGGGTTCTCCAGGCGGCGGCTCCAGCTCAGGGCACTAGGGCAGTTCCATCTGTCTTGTCAGCTGCAATGTCTCCCAGGGAGTGAGCCTGTGTCCTGCCTCCAGCAAGCTATTTATCTCCTTAGTGCCTCTAAATGAGGTCATCCAGCTACGACCTGATGGACAGGCTAGACTCCACCCCTTCAGTTTGAATCCTCAAATTGACACCAGATTATGTGACTGCCACCAATTGCTCAGCATCACCGCAACACACAAGCCTCCCCTCGTGGATGGGTGGTGGTGCCTGAGCTTCAGGGATCAGAGGAGTCAGACCCAGGGCTCCTGCATGGAAGGAGGTCACTCTTCCCCTGACCCACCCTGCTGGTGAGAGCACTTCCAGTACCAGTCCAGGGACAGTGATAACAATGCCGTGACAACTTGCACAAGATTCTTAGAACACTGCCTGACACACATGAAGGGCTGAACAAATGCTTATTGGGTTTTTTTTAGTTAAAAAAAATAGTTTTTGTTGATATACAATTCACATACCACCCTTTCCATAGATAATCACCAGCAACAGGAGTTGTATATGCATCCTCATCACAATCAGGGCCAGTGCTCCCTTCCCCTCCCACATTCATTGTTTGCTTCCCAACTCCCCTCACCTTCCCCACCCACAGCTCCTCCCGATAAACCATGGCATCAGTTATTGTCTCTATGCATCCTCTCCTTCTGTGCTTTATAAACTGGGGGACTTACAGAAACAATGAAAAACAAAATGAAGCAGAAAGAAGAAAATAATAATATAAAGATAAAGAGTAAGAAAGAAAATACCACCAACAATATTTTTTGTGTGTGTGGTCATCACTGCCTCTGGTGGTCATGGGCACTACCCAGCCACTGCTGGATTTGAACCGCCAAGCCTGCAGGCTGCAGTTCCGCACTCAACCACTTATGCCACCGGGGCTCAGCCCCAAAGGTGAGCTTGCCACCAGCAATATTTTAAAAGCCATAGGAGAAAATTTCTGCTATGGAACATGCATGATATAGTTCAGCCTAGAAGAAATTCATGTTAACTCAAGAGAGAGGTCAACTGACCAAATATCATGTAATACCATGGTTTGATCCTTTGTAGTCAAGTTTATAACAATCTCTGTCTGGTAGTACAGCTGCTGGAGTCTCATCTGTGGCCAGAGGGAGTCTTCCAGAGACTTAATCTGACTAGATGCTCTGCAGATGGAATTTGGGCTCCCCCCGTCCTCCTAGCTTTCCACAAATTGGTTGTTCACAATTTAAAGTTCTGATACTTTTCCCTTCATCATATTTGGATTTTGTTATTGTCATCTTTGGGTCACACAAGCTGGGGAGCGTATGCCATGTGGTCTTAGATGGACTTCTCGCTTAGTGGCTGCTTGTTTCAAAACAAGCTTTGAAGACCCCAGACACTATTACACTATTCCAATTGACAGCTGGTGATCTCTTGGTGACGGCAAATATCAAGCAGGGTCATGTTATAAGAAGTAACTGTTCTGGGATTAGGGGTAGAATTTGAACAACTGCTTCTTGCTATGGTTAGGTGCCTTAGATGAGTCGCTTCGCACTCATGGAGCATCTCTGCACAACAGAACAAAGTCCTGCCTGATCCCGCACCATCCTCACCACTGTGTTGCAGATCCTGTGTCAGTCCCTCTCATCAAGGGCCTTCCTCCATCCCACTGCCCCTCCACTTTACCAAGCACCATGGTCTTTTCCAGGGTGTGGTCTCACCTGAGTGCATGAGACAATGAAGTCCCACCCTCCTTGCCTCTAGGGAACCTTCTGGCTGTACTTCTTCCAAGCCAGGTTTGTTTGTTCTTTTGGCAGTGCCTGGTACTTTCAATATTCCTCCCCAACAACGCAATTGTTCTGTGATCTCCCTAGTTGTAGGTCTTTAGGTTCTTTGGCTAATTAGTGATCATTGTGACTTACACATTTGTAGTAATTCATGAAGAGAGTGGGCCACTAAGAGCATTATTCCTATGATCCAACAAAGAACCAGAGCACGGGGGTCTGGGGTGGGATGGAGATGGAGTCATGGTACTGACAAGATGTGTCAAACACAGAGGGGGCCGTATCTCGTATTTTAATAAGCGAGGATTCTAAAAAACCATCCCAAATAAGAAGCGACTGTGTTTGAATCAATCCAGTTTGGTCACACTGGACTTCTTTTCAGGTGAATTTTGCTATCTCCTGTTCAGTGTCTAAAGTGATGCTTAGAAAAGAGACAGCCAGGCGACATGGCCAAAGCCCGGAGGCTCGTGGTCTTCCTGGCACCTGAGATTAAGTTTCGTTAGCAGTCAGAATAAACTCTCTGGGATGTTTCATTTTGTTCTGTTCAAGTTTGGGGAGAAGCAGCACTAAGGACCAACCCAGACACTAGGACGTTTCGTGTAGATGTCCCGGGGAATGCCTTTATAGGGACGCCACTCTTCTCCTGCCAAAGGCCGGCGAACTCTCGCTTCTCTTATTTTCTCTCTGGGGAGCAAAGAAATCACTGCCCGATAACTCATTTGTCCTTAATGCAGGTACAACAAAGACTATAACCACATAGGGCCCAAAATGGGGAATTCGCGTCACATTATTTTCCATCGATGAGTAATAGACAGGAAATGGGAAATGTCACTGCAAGGCTGGCTGACCATCTGGCAAAAGCCTCTTGGTGAACACAGCAGCTGATCAGCGTGGAGACGTTAAAGCAACAAAGTCTGAAGCTGTTGTGCATCTCCAGGGAACTTCGGTTCATGCATGGAAGGAAGGCAATAAAGTCCAATTATTCTGGACACGGCTACACGTGGCACATGAACATTATCTCATGGAGAGTCACTCGGATGCTAAGTAATTTTTAAGATCTCCATCCCTCACTCCAGGTCACAAAATCAAACAAGCTGATCAATCTCCAAGGTACTGCCCATTAATCAAAAGATGGTGGTGAGATGTTGGCAATTTTTCATTATTCCAAGTATAATATTTTCCATCTGACATGTTGGCAGGGTGGTCTAAATAGATGAAATTATCCCGTCCAAGAAAGGACAGGCCTGCATTCTCTAGCTAGACCCTTCATCATTGGTACCCAAGACCTTTGAACAGTCTTTATTCTTATTTGGGGATATAGAACTTTCGACTGCAGTTGACAATAAAAAGGATCTTCCACTGAAGATGACTGAGTCTCTGGGGACACCTGGTGCCTTTCCTCAGAGCTTGGTACCTCAGCACCCTACCTCCACAGAACCACCACCAGTACCCCCATAGAGAGAAAGCGTGCATCTGCGCTATGAGACTTTTCTGGGAAGCACAGAGGGATGGGTTGTACTCCTCAGAGGAAAGATTAAGGATCACTCCGCAGGAAGGAGATTGCTTCAAGTAGTATCCATTTGGTCCAGCCTCACGTGGCCAGCCATCACCTAGTGGGGCTTGAGGGTTAGTTTGGGACACAGCTTTCACCTGAGAAAGAAACATTCCTTCATCTGCTTTTCTTTTCTCTACCTCCATGGAAACACCACCATTTCAAAAAGTTCAACTAGACAGTGAGTCAATGAGATCCAAAGCCTTCCCCAGGACCCAGCTTTTCAAGGAGAGATATCATGGAACAGGATCACTGAAGAAGGAGCCGGCAGCCGGAGTGTTTATCTTGGTTCTAATTCAACAAGGTGGACTCCTTTTTCTGCCAAAGGCCATTTGAATATTTAGAGCATCATTCAAGGACCATATGAGATTACCAACTCAACAATTAACCTGCTGTGTTTGTATTACATAAAGACAAGTGAGGCATCAGGGTTGGAGGAAGGTTTGTTAACAACCTGCAATATGCAGATGACACGCGCGTGCTTGCTGAAAGTGAGGGGGGATTGAAGCGCTTGCTGGTGAGGGTCAAAACTTGCAGCCTTCAGCATGGAGTATGAAACAGGTCACAGCATGGTAAATGGAAAGATGGTTAAAGTTCTCAAAGATTTCATCTTACATGGCTCCACAATCAATGCTCATGGAAGTAGCCATCAAGACATCCAATGACTTATTTCCCTGGGTAAATCTGCGGCACACAACCTCTTTCAAGGGGGGAAAGGTGAGGACTCAAGTGTGCCTGACCCACATCATGGCATGTCTGATGTGAAAGCTGGACATTGAATAAAGAAGACCAAAGAAGAACCCCGATGCATTGGACTTGTGGTGCTGGAGATGAATGTTGAAAGTGCCACGAACTTCTGAAAGGGCAAACCAGGTTGCCTTAGAAGAAGGCTGGCCAGAGGGCTCCTTCATCTCACCTACTTGGGACATGTCGTCAAGAGAGACCAGTTCCTGGAGAAGGACATCATGTTTGGCAAAAGGGAGGGGCAGTGAAAGAAGAGGAAGTCGCCCGGCAGGGTGGATTGCCCCAGGGGCTGCAACCATGGGCTCAAACGTCAGGGAAAGGAGGAGGATGGCTCAGCGCGGGGAGGTGTTTGGTTCTGCGGTTCGGTTCGTAGGATTGCTATGAGTTGGAAGTGATTCGAGGGCACCTGATGAGAACAGCGTATTTAGTCACATGTGTCCTCCGCTCACCCCACTGCGAGGACTAGAACCGCTCGCTTCTCTCGGCTGAGGCCTGTGCGGTTAGCCATTCTGGTGAGTTGGGTCTCTTTGCTCACATTGACTCGATAATCAATCATGCCTTCTTCCTTCACATGTCTGTCTCAGGGTTATCCACAATGGAAAGGGGGAGCAGGGAGAGGAGCTGTGACTCCTATTTTGGATGCAATAATAATCAGGAAAGCAACAATATCAAGCAGCACCTTGGTACAACTCTGAAACCTTGACCTTCTTGTCTGGAGAGATGGTGTGCGTCCACCTGATGGGACAGGTCGTGGGCAGAACACCTTCAGCAGGCAGAGCCTCAGCAGCAGCAGCGAGGGCACCTGCTCTTCAATGTCTGCCGCTGCCAGACTCATCACTGTCCTCCCAATATACCTCTCTCTCACTCCAGAAATCTCCACTGAGAAGCTTCTGCAGAGTCTCCAAGGCCCTCTCCCCAACTGAGGCCTCACATATTCCTGTGCCTTCATATGCCTGGTTCCTCTGCCCTCCCCTTTTCACCTGGGGACTTCTCACCCATCTCCCTACCTGTGACAATGACACTGCTCCCCTGGCCCTCAAGCCTTCTCTTTCTCCTCTCCACTAAATACCTCTTCATTGCCCAGGACGCAATCCTGGAAGCTGACTGGTCTTCCAGGCCCTCTACTACATTTTGGCCAACTGGCTTGTCGGTGCACTTCTGTTCCAGCTCTGCGCAAGCCTAGGGACTCCTCGACATCAGGCACTCCATCTGACATTTCTTTTGAGGCTGCAAGATTGGATCTTGAGTCTCAAAAAGACCTGAAACTTTTTGCCATCAAGTCTTTTGCAACCCTTAGCCACCCTATAGGCAGTATTTTCAACCCGTGGGTCTCAACCCCTTTGGGGGTCGAATGACCTTCATAGAAGTTGCCTGCTACCATCAGAAAACACATCTTTCCACAGGTCTTAGGAACCCAGCACCGCTCCTCTGTCTCCAGGCGGGGCCATCCACACGCAGATACGCCCAGTGTGAAGACTGTTACCCGTGCTACACCACGCTTCAAGACAAAATTTCTTTTATCTGTAGTTAAAAATAGATATTTCACAATATACAATTACACATTGTTTTTGCAACTCACCACTATGCCTTAATTATGTTCCGTTTGTAACAATGAAAATGCATCCTGCATATCAAATAGCTACATGACGTTCCATAACAGTAGCAAAATGACAGCGATGAAGCAGCAGTGAAAGCATTTTTCTGGCTGGGGGGTCAGCACAACATGAGGAACAGTAAGAAAGGGTTGTGGCATGAGGAAGGCTGAGAATCACTGATGTAAGACAAGGTCAGACCACCCCTGTGGGTTTCTGGTGCTGCACTCCTTTCCGGGAGTGGAGAGCTTTGCCTTTATCCCGCTACACGGCTGGTGATTTGAACTACTGACCTTGAGGTTAGCAGGCCAATGCAAAACCCCTATGGCATCTTTAGCAGGGAGCCAGTATTTACTTGGTTGCTGATTGGTTGGGGAAAACCTTCTGTGAGGGGCCTTGACCCTTTTCTCCAGGAAAGACCAGTGATTGGTCTGCTTCACAGAGCACCAAAACATGGGAGCAGAGCCTGCTTCTCTTCTACCAAGGTCCCCAGAGAAGCCGCCATGAACAGCAGCAGGACATGGGGAAGACTCTCACAGGGTCCGACATTCCAAGGACACAAGTCACTGCTGTCCAGCAGTCCAGTGTGGGCCAAAATGGACGGCTCTCTGAATCTATGTGCCCTGTCCCCAGGGAGCACCAGGGCAAGTCCTCCTCAGACTTGAGGAGAAAGGTGCCTCCTGAACCCACTCCCATGGACCTGGTGCTGGAGAACACTGGACAGCCGCAGGGCCCGCACATCCATCTGGCATGGGACCAGGGGCTATCTCTGATGTAGCGCTAGAATACTGAGTGTCAGCCATCAACCTACTGGGCTCAGATCCAACAGGTTCTAGAAAGAGGATCCCTCTGTCACAGGTCTCCCCCACGAAGCACACCCCTCTAGTATGGTTGTGTGGGGTGGGCAGGGGCCAAGTTTCTCACCGGGAGTCCCGTTCTCGTCTCCCTGCTACAGGCCAGACGTAGAGGTGGGTGTGTGTAGCCTGCAGCAGGGGGTGAGTCCACAAGAAGGATCCTGGGCCCTTGGAGAGTCAGCAGGTCCTGGTGTTTCAGGTCACAGGTCTTTCCGCTGTGTACTTGAAAATGACACTCAGGACGGGGCAAGGGAGGAGGTCAGAGCCAATCATGTTGCTCTCCACTGTTCTGAACCAATGTTCCAGGGACCCCTCAGACTGGAATGTCCCAGAGCAGACAGGGCAGGGAGAGAGAGGTCCCCAGCCACTAGGGATTTAGACCGGTGCCCATCAGTGTTCTCCCTACACCAGGAAACTTCCTGGAGTCTTCTGAGGATAAGTGTCATTTGACTTTGCATGCAATCCCTTGTCTGTGGAAGCAGAGGTGAAAACAGATCAGCTGTCCAGCGCACGTTCCTTTCGTCCCATACATGCACACACAACACTGCTGTACATCCAGTCTGCATGAAGCCTCCAGAGGATGAGGATCAATGCTTAGGGGAACCTGGGACAGCCAGAAGTGAAGGAAACCCACTTATTGTTGAAAGGCCTTTGTTGACTGAGCTAAAGAGGGCTGGTTCCAGCCCTTCCAGTGGCACCAAGGAAGAAAGGCCTGGCAATCTGCTTCTCTAATAAGCAGTTCGAGAGGGAGAAGTTCTGCTCTGTAACATGTGGGGTCTGAATTGACTTGATGGGAATCAAGTTTTGTGGGTTACTTGGTTGGTCTCTATTTGCTCTGGACAAAGGCAATTCAAAGAAAAGGAACCCAAAGTGTGGCCTGGACATTAGCTCATGCGTCCTTAGTGCATGCAGGCTAGTATGGTCTCAAGGGAAGAAGGGGTAGAAGTACAAAGTGGGGGGGCACCCTCAGAAACCAGTGCCACTGGTTCAGAACGGGAGCTGTAAGACGGGCAGCGCATGCTTGTGCTGGGCATTCTGGTGGGTCTCGAGTTTAGGCTCTGCAGTGACATGGACGTGAACCGTCTCTGAGGGGCCTGTCTCATGTCGCCTACCCCCATCCACTGCTACTCGCCATGCTCCCAGAAAAGACCCAGCCCACTAACACGGTTGAGCTGCAGCTGGTTCACAGCAAGTGACTCGGACAA